>CAJUYI010002380.1:0-32627 GCA_910591695.1 Galerucella pusilla
ATGTGGAATGGATGGTTTTCATTGAAATGCTCTGTATAAAAACGATGTGAATAAAGGTTTCAATGCTAAGCATTCCAACACCTCATAACTCACTAAGCCTTCCACAAATCACTAAAAACTCACGGCTCTATAAAATGTTCTCCGTGTGCAAGATGCGCCAACTTTATTCTCTCAATAATGCAAAAGCGTCAGGATTAAATATGAGGTTTTGTGAGGATATTTAAATGAAAGAGAGTGGCCGTAATTGGAGTGTTTGTTCCCGTGAAACATCGGCGGGGCTTGAGAAGACGAAGGATAACTGCGGAAATTTTGTATTTATGCAATTCAAGAAATTTAATTTCTACATTGTTGGCACCATACGTTTTCTATTTGGATTTGTGTCAAATATATTTATTGGCCTATTATCACGACTTTATTTATTAAAACTAATTCAGTATACACAGGAAACCCCAGAAATTATAATTGGCCCTAAAAGTATAGGAATTCGAGAGTATTTAGAAATTCTACGCGTTTTCAGAAGTGGGATCAAGTATTCAAGGAGTGTTTACAAAGTTCTGTTTGTTTCGGTTTATGTTTGAAAGGATGTTTTTTTTTTAACAAAAATAACCGTGCTTAATTGGTGCTGCAGGATTTAAATTCAACAATGGTGTCCAAAATAATATGTGGCCGAAACAAGGCAAACTTTAATTTCATTGTTCCTGCATGTAGCAATGATAATTGGACAGCGTTATGCATCAAGCGGCTAAGGAACAACTTCTTAAAATTGAGATTTGATAGTTTAAAAATCTTACAAAACAAACGTTGAGTACTTTAAGGTTTATTGATTTTTGGAAAAAGAAAAATGTCCTATGATATGACCACCTTTTGATATTATTATTTATTTAATTAAAATTTATATTTTTTTGATTTAAGTATTTTTTTCAATCAGATGGTACTTAGCCTTATTGCGTATATTGATCTGTTCGATATGCATTAAGAGGTTAAGTCCACATTTGGCGCTTAACTTGTTGATGCATGTTATAATTATACGTTATAACTACACAGCAAATTCTGTAACAATAATTTAAGCGCCAATTCAGAAGCGCATAGTCGATTGATGCATAACATTGAGTCTGTGAAATTAAAGCAACCTGTCAGATCATGCCTATAGCCGCTTGATGCGTAACAGCCAATTCCTTTTGTAATAAAAATGGCGCTTACATTTTTGTACTCTAATAATAGTTTTAATACAGGAAACTAGTGTAAGCATCTCAGCCGTCGTTAAGTTTAGTTCTGGCTATCAGATGGCACTAATATCATAATATTTTAAATTTTGTCGCTTAGCCGCGTGATGCATAACGGCGTCCAATTATGGTTCTGACATTTTTTTTATACGTTGTTAATAACTGGTCTGTAAGTATTGAACAACTTAAATAGTTTCATCGCTCTCTTGATTGTTTTCTGGTATATTTTCGGATCCAGAACTTACCAAGCGACTTAGCTCTCACCATGTAACGTTGAAATTGGTTTTGGACTGTCAAAAAAGACTCTCCTCAATAGGAGAACTCAATAAAGAATGCTGGTCTGGATCCCTGGCCATTCTGGCATAGAAGGAAATGAGAAGGCAGACTCTCTTGCAAGGGAGGGTGCCGCACGTGTTTCTATCGGACCAGAACCTACAATTGGCATCGCAATAAGTTTTGCCAAACAAACACTAAATACCTGGACAGCAAGAAGAGCTTTAGACTTCTGGCATAATTTACCAGGATTGGTTCATTCAAAGGCTTTTATACATCCTTCGAAGAATGTCTCCAAACAAATGTTAGACTACAGCAGGCATGACCTACGTTGTCTAACAGGCCTTTTAACAGGCCACTGTCATCTGAATCATCATATGCTAAAACTTGGACTGTCGGAAGATCCGACTTGCCGCCTTTGTCTGTTTGGTGAAATCTGAATAGGTCTACGCCACAATAGACTCTTGCCAGTCGCAGTGGAGGGCCTTATAGACCCACTCATCTCAAACCTAACCTAATCTAACCTACTATATTCATACCCTATTTATTTTTCCGTATAGTCGCAAAGTGCCTTATTATTTATTCAAAAGGACTGTAAGCATAGGGTGAGTCTTTATTAACAGAAGATTGTTATAAACAGATATTAGGTTTTTATTTTGAAACAATGCGGTATTACAATTACTAGACCCCCATTTCCATTTTAAAAAATATTTCAAATGCCCGCCCAGCTGTCACTTTGACATTCAGACCTGTCATTGATATGTTATACCCAATTTCATATACCTATTGACTGTTTAACACATATACAAGTGAATTTGAAAATCCACATTTTTCACCAAAAATATGCAAGTGTCATGAAATGATAGAAAAAGCACAATTTCAACAAAGAAACTCGTGTAAAAACGTAAAATTCAAGACAAAATGAAATACGATAATCACCAGCGAGATAAAATGGAGTGCACTCAACGTTCCCTTCTTTTAGAAACATATCACACTGTTGACTGTAGGTAATGTTCCCTCCGAAAAATATTATCTGGAATACAACGTGATAAACGAGCAGAAAAAACGACTCGGAGCCATTTTATTAATGAACCGTAAAAAATGTATGTGCTCTAAGCCTTGTCGCCGAAGATGTTCATCAAACTTGCACGAAGGCGAACAACCAATCTCGGAATCTCATGATCAGACATGAATTTTCCGACGTGCGTGGTGCGTTGTCTAAATGCGATTTCAAATTTGTGCGTAGGTACACTGCAAAAATGTCGAAAATCTACTCACTTAGAAGGAACTTATGGATAAAGAGAAGAGAGTTTCTAGACACAATGTATATAAAAGGTGGAGTACTGGTTTTAGATAGATTTTGTGGTATTGTGGTCCTCTAAACTCTAAATTACATTCTCCAGCCTGACTCTTTTTAAAAAGTATATTAGCGTGGACACTGAACCTTACATATTTATAGCTCTCTGCCAATAGCTTTTCTTCGCCCAATGCAAAAAACCCTCGAAAAAACCGCACATTTGTTCTTCTTGGTGACAAAACCTGGCACATATCTTCGTTTGTCAATCCCATCAGCTTTAAATGCCTATTGAGCTTACAATGCCCTGTTAACAGACCCAATACAGCTTTGACAGTTTTCCTATCTTCGGTCATCAGATTTGCTGTAAATTTTGGCGAGTGTTCTAATATAAACTGTTTCGCTTGCCTCTGTCCTGGTGAGTCCTCCATTTCACAAATTTGTGGGCGACCCACTTCTTTGTTTCAATTCTTGTTATGGTTTTTGCAACGCCTAAGAAGTGTTCCGGCCCAACGAATGGCATTGATGAGCCTTGTTTAGCCATTTCATCTGCTTTTTCGTTGCCCTTATGACCCTGATGCCCCGGTACCCAGGCTACGCTCACCTAGTGTGTTTAGGGCCAGCTTAGAATTGACCTCTACGGAGTTGAGTGCCTTTAGCGCTGTTTGGATGTCTGTGAAGATGGCAATTGAACGATATGTTCTCTTCTGCCTTTTAATTTCTTCCACACAGTGGTACATCGCCGTCATTTCCGCCTGGAAAACTGTGATATTCCTTGATATGCTTACTGGGAAGGCTATCCCTTGCTTTAGCATTACTATACCGGCTCCTATGCCGTCTCTAACGTCTTTGACCCGTCTGTATACCAAGAAACATCCGTATGTATGGGTACACCTTTTTCCCAGTGTTCCCCGAGGTGTTCCCTGTTTGGTATAGTTACTTTGAACATATTATTTTTGACTACTGGTTTTAGATGCTTCTGCTTTTTCTTTGATACTGAATATTATATTTAGTTTATGAAATTTAATTGAAAAAATGTTGTTCAAAGTTTTTGACATACCCTGTATTAGTAGATAAATAAAAATGTATCAATTTTGTATAAAATTAAATAAAATAATAACCACTACAGCGGGACTAAAAATAAGTTCATTGATGAAAAAAAAAACACACACACACACACTGAGTTAATCGATCGTAAAGTTATTTTTATCCGAAAATAAAATTATGTTACTCTTTAATATGATGCTGATGCTGATGACACCGTATGCCAATGGACGGGGATATGTATTGATCCATAAAGAAACCGAAAGGAAAGTAACCATCATCATAGGTACTATTACCTACATTGTGGATGTTGTTAACACATACGTAAATATGGTTGAACTTTAATAATTAGTTACTGAGTGGAAAATCCTAACTTTTCCGGATCCGCTTGCCATTAACATACTTTCTAGGGCTAGGGTATGACATATTTTTTGAATGCATTTATAAGAATAATAAAATATATACCCACCCGCTGTTCACAATAACAAGTCGGAAAGGGTGAGGAACACGTCTATTAGCTTCTGCATGATACACCATCTGAATACTGACCTGACTATTTCTGATTGATAATTTGATATAAACTGGTTTCACTATTCCTCTATATTTTTTGGTGAAACTGTACATCATTCTAAAGTCACGGTAACTACTAACTGGTGGGTGATGCATAATAATACCTACTAGGTAATTTGTGAAACGGACCGAATCAAATAAAAAACAAATTAATAGAATTAAATTTTGATTACTAGGTATCTGTTAACAAAAATAATTTGAATAATTCCTACTCCTGTTAACGGGCAGTTTAATTTTTTTAGGTAAGTAATTTCCATCAAATATACCTACCCAGCTACCTACCTACCTACTGTATTTCTTTGTTAATCTTTCAACATTCTAAATTACTGCCTCAATAAATTCCACTATCATAAGCGGTCATAAAAGCACATATTACTTTTCTAGAATTATAGTTTAAGTTCATCACGAACTGCTATGGCTATGTAATTTTACAGAAAATTATTGGTGCTTACTGAACCTAAAAGTGATATCAGTGACTAAAATGCGTTTGAGAAAAAAATCTGCTAGGTAGGTATATGGCTACACGCAATGTTCTACCGGATAAATAAAATTGTACGGAAACGTATAGAAAATGATAATAACAAGTTACAAGCAAATAATTAGACCAAGACCAAAACCTAAGAATTAACAACTCAGAAAAATGTACCTAGATTTAAAGATTTGGATATTTGTGATTAAGCGTACATCTTAAAATACTATATTAACCTGGTATTTATGCACGCTATCAAATATTAAAGAGTAATTTTTGACTCTATCTTATAAAAACTGCAACAAAAAGTTCGACAAAGTAGAGCCTCCATAAGCTCTTTGCGAGGGGTAAACCACCGACAAAAATCTTGTAGACCAACTTCCACATTTGAAAAAGCTTCCTCATACTTCCACCATACTTCCAAACTCTGTTTTCAATGCAGGAACCCATCCAAGCCTTTTGTAATGCAACACGCTTCAATAACGAGCACTAAAATTTATAATTTCAATTTTTGCATTTTCTACACGTTCTTTCAGTTTGTAACACCTGTTCATTAACACCCTGCATAATGACCTATTCTATAATTCTAAATTGGTTATTTTCACCACTGTTCGTCTAATTTCTGTATTAAACTTCCACATACTTCCACCAAATTTCCACATACTCCCATATAAATCCACATACTTCCACCAAACTTCCATATATATTATCTCCACATACCTACTTCCACTTCCGGTTTATCCCTCGGCTCTTGGACAATTGACATATAATTCTATTAACATTTACTCTCGCATTTACTGTTATATTATTTTTATTTTAAAAAATACCTATGTGTTTACAAAGTTGATTGACAATATTTTTAAAATCTAAAAATCAAATTCCGCTTACCAACAGACCATTACCATATTTCATGTAGGCACCATACTTGAATTTAATGCACATAATAAAACACTGACACCTTTATTCTTACACTTACACGTGCACTAAGTACCCACTTACTCATACACACACACACACACTAAACTATACTTTTTAAATATTACACTGAATATTGTAATTTAATATATCAATTGAACGCCGCGCCAAGTTTGCATTTACACGAGCATGCGTTTTGTTCTGGGATACCAAGAATTGTCTTTGGAAGTTTAGTGCGGCATTGCCAAAGCTAAATTGTTTTGTACCTAAAAAACTGAGTTTATAAAACTGAATTTGAATGTTATGTTACAAGAATTAGAAGTAATGTACATAGATGGACAAATAAAGAGATAAGATCATGGAAATTGTTGAAATTTTTTATAGAAAGAAATCTGGGTAAGAATGGACAACGATTCCTCATATTTCTGGCTTAGTTTCGTTGTCCAGGACAACTAAACTGAGCTAGAATTATGAGAAATCAACACCCAGCATTATTATTTTAAAGTAAAGAAAGTAATTTAAAAAAATTTAACACTACAAACTTCTCTGGCCCGTAAAAAATGCAGATTCTATTTTTAATTTTAAGTCTGGCAACGCTGTCGTCACTGTCGTATATCGAACAATCCGAAATCCCATCAACTTCTTCGCCCGCCATGAAATCGAACTATTAAACCCGGTAGCAGAAAGTGCAAGTGTAAATACTGTTTTTATCGACGTAAAATGTGATGTGGTTACAAAATAAAATAGTTGATTTGCATGTTCACACTGACTATTCTCAGAATTCACAACAAAACCACCATTTGCCGCGTTTTCGTGTCGTTAAAGTGCATGAGAAGTGGGGTTATGTGCGTGATTTATTTCTAAAGATAAATATTTGAAGCTAATAAATAAATCTGAAGTTTCTGAAACTGTTAGAAGATTGGATTTGTTAATTAGTGTTGTATACACAGTAATTAAACAAGTGATTGTTTTTAATATTATCCTTATATAAGGAAAAATGTAAGTAATACAATGGATGGTTATAACAAATACATTATAACTAGGTACCTACACCTGAAATACCTGTTTTCTATATTATTACTATTATTTTCACTAACAAGGCACATTTTTCCTTATTTTAATTTGGAGACAAATAGTCTACCTATATTCAACAAACTAGGTATTACACAATATACCTAAATATATTTAGGTATCTAACTGAAGTTTACTTTATTTATATTGACTTTAGTCTATTAACCCACTCTCTAATATAACCCATTTATCAAGTAGTATGACGAATACTTGAAAAATGTTCTTCGTGAACCATTTTCCAATGACTTTGCCAACAAAAACAACTTCTATCTACGACTGAACATCCCGCAAAACATCAAAAACTTCTCAAAACTTTCAAGGCCACTTGGCGATGCTTCGTCTCTTCCTAGTAAATTCTAAATGTCAAACAGTTCAGAAAATATCTCTGAGTCGTCGCCAACTGCGCCGAAAGGGTTTGAAGTCATTACCAACACCGAAGTAAATCGGGGGTCAACGTCCTCTAAAATCACGGTATACGTTGAAAGAGGGAGAGAGAGAGCGACAAGAGGTAGAGATGATGGAGCGGTCGTAGACAATTGTACTAGATGACTATACTTAATCCGTCTTCATATTATATCAACTCCTTAAATTCGAAGATTGATATTCGAGGAGTTCTGGAGTTTAGGTAGGTACACTTACCTGGATCAATACTTACCATGCAACCGCAGAACTCTCTAGCGACAGGACTGGATCGACCGCGATGGGCATCCAGGATAAACTGGCGATTAGCGAAGGTAGACGTAGAAAAAAACAAAATGGGCTATAAACAGCTTCAAACCATATAAATCACCGGGACCAGACGGGATTTATCCTACCCCACTCCAAAAAGGAGGCAACATACGACACTACAGGGTATGTGAAAATCAACCGAAACAGCATTACATCAACTCGTCAAAAGGGCTGAATATGCGCTGGAAAACAAAGAGGTGCTGCTCGCGGCCTTTCTAGATATGGAAGGAGCTTTTGACAACACTTACGAATCCATAGCCAAGGCAGCGAGGAAAATTGAGATCGATGCCACGATCTGCAGGTGGATACACTGCATGCTCAGAAGCAGGTTAATAGAAACAACTCTTATGGGGGAGACAATGACCGTACGTGCAACCAGGGGTTGTCTACAGGGGGGAGTACTGCAGTTGAACCTGGTCATGGACGGGATCATCAGAAGAACCCTACACAGAGAAGGATTTAACACCATAGGATATGCAGACGACCTGGTAATTCTATCCCAATGTAAATAACAGTACAAGTATGGGAATGCGACGAAGAACTTAGAAGACTGGCGACTCGGAATAGTGTAACACTGGAGTGGGTCACAGGTCACAAAGGAATCGCTGGAAATGAAAAAGCTGACGAACTGGCAAGAGCAGGATCGCCAACCCCGATGAACGGACCCAAACCAGCTGTGGGCATTTCCAGATGCTCCACCAGGTCATGGTTAATGGGTGGGTAAAATAACAACATAATAAACACTGGAAGAATACACCCAGGCAAACACATGGGAAAAAATTCATAAAAGAACCATCAGAAGAAATAGCGAAAGAACTGCTCTCAATGAGCAGGAACAAACTACGCACCATAACGGGACACTTTCCCACAAAGGAGAACCTGAACAAAACAGGGCTATAAAACGGAGACCTTACATGAAGAAGAAGCAAAAAGAACTGTGAGACGCTGGCTGGACCACAGGAGGCAGAAACTGTATGGAAGACCACAATTGACTCCAGAAGACTTCTACAACCAACCTGCAAGGAACATGTATGAGCTAATACAGGGAACGGATTGGCTGAATAGGCTGTAGTCAGTTCACTAGGAGCATCCACAATAAGCCCAGGAGGCTTGGATGGTGTCGGCGAAGGGACGGCTCAAAAAAAAATTCTGGAGTTTTATTAACTGAATATCAATAATAGATTTTAACTTTGTAATGTAGGTATTATGAAGCGATCCCTTTACCATTAAAATATAGATTTAATATTAAGATTATGAAGATGATAAAGTTTTGTGCAGTTATTGTTTGCCCTTGACGATCAAACCATCGTTCCTTACTTTCAAGGCCAACTCAATGTGTTGACCCACTTTGTGATTCGACGACGTGTAAACAGAAGCGCAAAAAATGTAATCGGTAACACAGCGAGCCTTACGTCGGTTTCGTTGTTTTACGATTATGTACGTTCAAGGTGATTGAAAGAGAAATTATGAAAGTGTCTATGGGTACGACGATTGGTCTTTATAAATAAATTTACTTTCTTTGATTTTCTTATTGTTACTACACAAATTGGACGTATTTTTAATTAACGTAAATGACAATAAAAACAAACATTATGAATACCATAAAAATTAATTATTACTTCAGAATATACATCCGGTACCGAATAAAAAAATAATTAACAGTGAGTTGAGTGAGTGTGACACTCGTCATTATACCCACAGTAGGTACCAAACAAATGCGCAACTACCTACCTGACTACTTAGCATGTTTTATAAATTCCTACATTTGAATGCAACAAGTACATCCGCTGATTTAACATTGTGTTTATGCGAGCTGGTAGCCATTTCCTGTTAATTTTTTATCAAGAAATCTCTGATAAGGCGATATACCTAAATCACTTATTTTTTTCATGTAGGTATTGTACTTACGAATATGTTTTATAAACAATAATGTCTCCATTTATATTGATAGCGACCGATATAAAATTGAAAAAGAGATATGCCCTGTTTTCGAACAAAAACTATTTGATACTTAACTTAATACCTAGTTTAACTTTATTAATATTATACATAGTCAGTAGCGCGCTTATAGAAAATTACCTATGCAAATCGTATGGATTTTACTTTGAATTGAAATTCAAATGGTGTTTTTGTCGAAGATATCGAAACCATAAACACCTTTAGGGTCTTTAACCCGAGGGCTTCCTGGGAGAGAGCTCAGGTCAATCAAGAATTACAATTTCTAATACCTGCTGCGGATATGCAAATGGCCTCTAGTCCTGGTAAAAGCTGGTGAGGATTAAAGGGTTATACACTGTAAGGGATGGAATTCAAGAAAAATTCTAAAGCTAAGAATTTATTAGAGGTGAGGATTATTAGCGAGAATGTTCAATAGAATACAGGGTATGTTCCAACTAGCATTTAGAACCGTTCTGGAATCGTTTCGATGGTGTGAACTCAAATT
This sequence comes from Galerucella pusilla, assembly GCA_910591695.1. NCBI lineage: Eukaryota > Metazoa > Arthropoda > Insecta > Coleoptera > Chrysomelidae > Galerucella > Galerucella pusilla. The sequence goes on from CAJUYI010002380.1 coordinate 10,032, forward strand.
AGGAATGGATACATCAACTTTAGCATCCCTTCCAGGAGGTAGTTTTTGTACCGTCCTCAAAACGATGAAAAAAATACAGCTCTTGCCGGAACGAATCTATTACAACTTAAAATACCATGAAAGGCATTGTATGAAGATTTTTCACTGTTTCTTTTCCAAATCTCCAGAAACTGGACAGACAGCGTATACTATCTGTCTCACTCCATAGTTTTCTTTAAATAATTTTTCTATTGAAACCCTACGACTACAAATAAAAGTGTTTGTTTATTTCCGGCATTGCCATGGCAATACCAATAAAAGTAATCTATCATCACGCAATATATTTATTTTACACACAGACTCTAATTAATAATTTAATAGAAAATCACCTGGTTTTTGAAATGACCGAGTGTGTGTAGGTATAATAAAAAAACAGAAGCCATTCATTATTTTAATTGTCCCGGTTTGATCTCGATAAGTGTATGTTCCATAACAAATTTAAATCGTTCCATATTATTGGACGATTACATCAAATCAGGTTTAATGAGGTGAAATTTAGTCCATTCGTCCAAGTTGTAGTTGCAGTTACCTTTTTGGATAATTGGCCTCATCAGATTTCATAATGTTTTTTTTTAAATTCATTTATTCGTTTGGGATACGCCAATTCATTATCTACAATCCCTTCACTTCCTGACACCCATTCTAATATTTATTGGATTATGTGGAAACCTACTCCCATCTCGTTTCTGATATAAAGCATTCCTTGTCTCAATAGTCACGAGTCGCCACTGCCTTCTTTGGGTGTAAAGCGAACAAATTACCTACTAAATATTTTTGATTCAGTTTCTTGAGACCTTTGCAGATCTATTGTGGTCCTCCCTATATTTAGTGCTCGATATCTAGCTTTATTCTGGATTCCGCCACCTTTGCTCTGCCCCAGGTTTTTCTTTTCAGAGTATGTGAAACCGCACCCCTGCTAGGCCTTCGCACTCAGAGAGTATGTGCTCCGCGGTTTCGTCTTTTTCCTGGCAAAGCCTGCATAGGCTGTCATCTGCTAGGCCAATTGTGTGCATATGTTTCCTCATCCTACAATGTCCGGTCAGCATTCCCACCATCATCCTTGTCGTTTCTCGACTTTGACATAGTAAGTCGTAAGACAGTTTGGCCAAAGAGCTTTTAAGGAATAATTTAGCGTGTCTTTGTCCTGGGGTTTCATACCACCAGCGCAACGCCTGGTTGTTTATCCATTTCTGGATGCTCTCCTTAGTTAGGCATTTAGCAATTCCACAGGAATATTTTAAACATATCATGACCTTCGTTACTCCCTGCTTGGCTTTTGAATCAGTTTCTTATTATTTTAAGTGGGTTTAATAAATTTACTATCTGGTATAAGTTAAAATAATATCATAATCTAACCTAACCCTTACATTTAGTCATATTGATATACAAAAATATACTTCTATTAGAGACACCATTCAATTTTTTTTTGTTAACTATCTCGACAATATAATTTTAAAACTGATTTATGGAAATTTGGTTATTAAGTTTGCTTATAAATTTCCACATCTCTTAAAACGAATTAGATTACAGCCATAAATTTCAATAAAAAAACGCGCTATTTTTGATAAATTTCCAATAATAATAAGTTATGGTCAGCTACCTTAATTGAAATTTCTCTTCATTGCAGATATTTTACGGTTATCTGAAACCAATCTGCCGCCAAGGTAACAAAATACTAATCAAATTCCTTTTTGTATTTTTTTTATGCTCTAACAGAGAGGTTAACGGGAAGCAGTTCCATGGCCGTAGATTTTAATACTTCCATCAATAGAGAGATATCGCTAGCTATTTTTTGGGAAATGATAATAACGTATAACGTGTTACGGTATTTAGGGCGAAATAAAGGTACCTACCTTATTATGGGTGAACGCTATTTTGACGTTTTGGATGAAACGCTTAATCATAAAACGTTAAAATGAGACAGCGAATGTCAGCTGTCAGCGAATACACCAAATTTACGGAATAAGAATGGCCAGAACTGGCAATGGAATTGCAGAACTATTACCACCACCTGTCTCTACCTTGCGGGCTAGTGAACTAAGACGTATTTATGCAGTTCCAATGTACCTATAAGACAAATAATTCTTCTCATGTTATCACGGAACTAATTTCCCTTGTACGTCTCAGGGTTGTCTCTGATTTAGGTGAAAAGTATTTTGTGTAATTTCTGAACTTCCTTTGAAAAAAATTATATTGCCATGTCCATGTTTTTAACGTTTTAAACAAGATCCGAAATTTCTTGAAAATATTACCTGAAATGGGCCTAGAAACCTGTTAGAAACCCCTGACAATTAAAATAAAGCGGCTTGCACCATTTTTCTTTTTAAAATTGTAACGTGACCTCTTTCTTTCTTATAGTCCATTACTATTTTTCACAGAGATAACAACACATTCTAAGTAGTAGATACCTAACTGTAATTTTAAACACAAAATAAAAAGTACCAAAAACTTGTTACCTATATCATCAGTTTGAAGACTCTCTCCCCCCAACACAAAACCCTTGGCAAAATTAGCTATATCGCCTAGGAATTTTAGAAATTATATCGAAAAAAACCTATCAGTGGAATTTGTAAGTGGTTTTTGGTCAAAAAATATAATTTCCTTCGCGCTACTGCAATCAAAAACTTCGGCGGAAAACCATTTCTTCATTATTTTAGATTGGAAAAAAACTTAGGATGGAGACCAATCTGAGAAAAATTACAGGTGTAGTCAAAAATACAGGGGGTCAAATTTAAAAAAAATAACAGGTCGCGTGTTCAATTAAGTCGTACTTTCAAAAGATCCAGAAAATCATGAACTCCAAACGGGTTTATGAAAAAAATCGTGGGGGGGGCAAATTTTCAATCACATTAAATATACCAAAACCTAAAAAAATGTAAAGATGTACAGAATATGTTGAAATTACCACAAAAAATAACCGATCGAGGTTTCTGTACAATTTTTCAGTAAATATTGAACAAAAATTGAGGAATATTTGAATTTATATGATAAAGGAAGTTTCTGGTACTGTTTTATCTATTAAAAACCTCTAATAATCGTTGGATCATGAATAAAAAAGAAGAGGAACGGGAAAGAAAAATAAAAGATATCTTGGATCAGAAGAACTTCAGAGCTATAAGGTAACTTCTCGGCTGGTATGGGAATGCGGCGAAGAACTTAGAAAACTGTCGACTCGGAACAGTGTAACACCGGAGTGGGTGGGACCCACTCCAGGCCACAAAGAAATCGCTGGCAATGAAAAAGCCGAGGAAAAAGCTGATGAGCTCGCAAGAACAAGATCGTCAACCCTGATTAACGGACCCGAGCCAGCTGTGGGCATTCCCAGATGCTCAACTAGATCATGGTTAAAAGGGTGGGTAAAAGAACAACACAATAAACACTGGAAGAATACGCCCAGGCAAACACATGAGAAGAAATTCATAAAAGAACCACCAGAAAAAGTAGCGAAAGAATTGCTCTCAATGAGCAGGAACAAACTAGGCACCATAACGGGGCTACTAACGGGACACTTTCCCACAAAGGAGCACCTGAACAAAATAGGGCTGTATAACGGAGTCCTTACAAGCAGAAGATGCAAAAAGGACACCGAAACAGCTCTGCAACTGTGAGACGCGGGACCACAGGAGGCAGAAACTGTGTGGTACACCCCAAATGACTCCAGAAAACCAACCAACCAGCAAGGGAACCTGTATGAGCTAATACAGGGAACGGATTGGATGAATAGGCTGTAGTCAGAACACTAGGAGGATCCACAATAAGCCCAGGAGGCTGAGGTGGTGACGTCGAAGGGACGGCTCCTTAAAAAAAAGTCAGAAGAGCAAACTACATGAAAGCCCTCCGATATTGACGTTAGTAAGGTCGCAACATATAAGATACTTGGGCACACAGAGAGTCTTGCAAATAACAGTGCTACAAAGAAAGTACTTGAAAGAAGAATTGGATGTGAAAAAAAAAAAGGAAGACCAGTAAAGAAGTGGATAGAGGCAGTTGAAATGGACCTAGAGCTGTTGAGCATAGACAGAAGGGAAGAGGTGGCAAAAAATAAAAGATAATGGAGAATAATAGCCTTAGGCCTTCATGGTAGAGCTGATCCAATTATATTTTGTAAGTGATAGGATTCATCGGATTCAATAACATTTTGAATTATTTAATAGGGCCTTAATTGATCACCTTGTATGTTTACAAAAAAAACAATCTCGTTAAATTCAGAGATTAGAGATTCCAACTTCCTCTGACCCCAAGGTTATTTAGCAAACAAGAAATTTAAGTTATGAAGAGCTTATCGTTAATATGTATATATAGGACGTACGTGTTAAGGACTCTGTATACCTAGTTGTTTAGTTTGCTTAGGATTTAGATCTTAAACAGAAAATCGTGCTGAAATGTTATCTAATTCCTTGTACTTAATACAGACGGTTTACCGACGGATCGTAACAGATCCATTATATGTTTGAGATTTGTAAGTTCGTATCTGTTCTCGTAAAAGTGATAAACAAAATGTGGTCTAGTATCAAGTACAGATATACCTAATAACTAGTCTTTTAGGAAACTAGATACTGGTAATTTCATGTTACCTACCTATATATAGAAGAAATCTTTGGAAATAATGTTTCATTGTACCTAGTTTATTTTGAGAATGTTCAATTAGAAATTGTGTCGTCACAATTTGTTGCCTTTTTAAAAATTATTTACAATAAACATACCTACCTATGCCTTTCAGGTTTTGTCAAAAAAACAATTTAAGACATTTCATTTGATAACCATAACAATGTTGACTTGAAATTTTATTGATTATTTAAAGTAGACCCAACGTTTGGAAATTTTTCTTTTTTGATCTTCTCTCATTCTCTATCCACTTCTTTTTCGGCCATCCTCTCTTTCTTTTATATCCAGTTCTTATTGTGAGTACCTATAGTTGCAAATATCTGTATACCTACCTAGGTAGTAACACAAATGTTGCAGCCACAGGTTGTTAAAGGAAATATTATTCTGCCGACAAGGGCGACGACCCCGTGTTGTAGCTTTTGCAATATATTCCGGAGAAACCTTAACTCATGTGGATACTTCCATATCGAAATTTTCTATGGTATTTGCAATTGCAAAAGCTTAAACACGTGTGCATCGCACTTACCAACTTTTCCTTTGATCAGCATATACCTATACCTATCATTTCAAAAGAAGTCGACAAGGGCAATGAACATGAGATTTAGACGTTGCAATCGATTTTGGACAATCTTCACTATTCTTGTGTTAATTTTTCCAACAAATTTGTATTTTTGCCATCAATACTTGCACCAAATATAGACTAAACAATTTCAATTGTTACAAAACTTGAACTAAATAGGTATTGTCTAATCTAAAATGACCTTTATAAACTTTTTCTCTTTAAACATAGGGTAGATGTGCCGGTGGTCAGCCACTTAAGCATCATTTCATTTTCAAATAGGATTAAAAAATACTTCCTAATGAATAAATTGTTCAATTTTTTGGGTGCGTATGATAGGATGATTAGAATTTCATTGTATATACTTTGTTTCTAGGTATTCATAATATTTTAATTGATATTAATTTTTTTCTGAAAACACCAAAAAAGGCCCTTAGTCAGCCGGGGAAATTGTAATTTCAGCCACCATGGATCTAGTAGTCAGCCATACTACTGAAATGCACGGCTATCTACTCGATACCTATTACCTGTGCTTTAAATATCATTATTTCTTCACAAACTCTTTATTCTCAAAAAATATGGAACAAAAATATGAATTACATAAACTCCAAAAATAAAAATGTACATACAATAAACTTAAATACTACGCAGTAAACTCTTCAACATAATATTTGTAGTAACAAAAAATATAAAATTGACCTGAAAAATTAAAATGTCTTAGCAATATTTACAAATAAAATCACAATTTTGAATGTCATAATAGTTACATCCTTGAAATGCGGTACATCTCAGATGAGGCCTTCACTGATGCCGTATGTTTTTTTTGGGACCAGTCTGATTTTTCGAGGTCTGGTCAAACTGCTATCCAGCGTTCCTTTTCTTTTTAGTATCTGCAGTTTTTTCTCAGAATTCTTCGTCATTTTTGCTTCCCTTCTTTTTTTCTTCTCTTCTTCAAGTTGATTACGTTTATCCATATTCTCTTGAAGGTAATTCCGAAATTCTTCTACACATTTTTATATTCCTTCGGAGCCAATACTTTGCCTGATTTTGGGCACATAGCAAAGCTCGTCTCATCGCCGTTAAAAATACGCGAAGGATCTATTAAAATACCGGAGTTTCCAGATTTGTCAAGATAGGAACTCAATTCCCGAAACCATTTCCTTATGGATTCTTCGGTGATGATGGTTCTTGCTTTTGTAAGTCCTTCCGCCTCTCGCAAAGCTACGTTTTTGCGTCTTTTCAGGAAAGACCTGTAACATTTTTCACCTGGTTTATAGTTTTTAAAGGGAGTTTTCCTGCCTTCTGCTTTAATAATCTTCTCGACAGAATTCCATAAATCTTGTTTTCTTTGTGGAAATCCACATTATGCTACTTCCATTAACCAGGCTTCTGGTTCATCTTCTTCCTTATTAGTTAATACAGTTCTTGGACCCATTTTACGGGTTCCCTCTTTGACTCTACCATGAAATATATCTTGTATAGTACCACGTGGTACCCCATATTTTCTACTAGCTTCTCTTACTCCTAAATTTTCTTCACGAATTGCTTTTAACGCATTTATGAGAGATTCTTCAGGATACTTGTACACTTCGTGACTCTGATAACGTCCCATTTTCCTTTAATAACAAAAATTTCACTAATAGCAATATTATATGTTAAGTGGCTGAGATGTTGATTTTGCGGCCTAAAGTCAGCCGGTAGTCAACTGATATTGTTTTAGGCGGCTGACTATTGGTTAAATGTGGTATAATCAGCGAATTTGCAACATAGGAATGTAATAAATATTCGTCTTTATTTTCGTAATATACCTATAAGGTCTACATTTCGAGATTTCATCGACTTTCCTATAGTCAGCCACGTGGCTGTCCTAAGGAATTCAACCAATTTTATAATCCAATTTCCAGCCACCATTAATATTTATTGAAAAAAACCTAGTTTAACCTGAAATGCTTCAGAAATATGTTCAATATACTAATAATGAATGTAGGGAAGAGTAACTCCTTTTTTCCTTAACTATTTGAAAGCCTGATGTCTATTTCAGAACTACCATACATCTACAATAATCTATTGTTTTCTTACCTGATTGTCAGCCCACACAACACACTACATTTCATATGCACCCCATTATTAAGATTTTGAGGTTATATTTGAAAAGATTTCACAGTTACCGACAAAAACGTGGCTGAGCATAGGAAATATAAAATAAAATATTGAACATGAATCATTCACTTATTATTTGATTAAGTATACATGAATGGCTGACTACTGGAAGTGGCTGGACTTAGGAACATTTACCCTACCTATTTAAGTTACCTATTAGGGTGGCCATGTGGAAAGTTTATGGTAGGTATCAATACATATTTCAACCATCTGGTATTAAATCCGTTGGTATCCTATGCAAAACCTAGACTATAATGTACAAGATATCATAGGACTGGAAATTTCATAAAAATTTTGTCAATTCTAGGCATTTCACAGTATTCAGTAAATTTTATAATAATTTAAGAAAGTAGGAAGATGTGTTTCTTTTGTTATGGAGATAAATGATGCCAAAAATGCTCATTTTTGTTTAAGAATTGTAGAAATTTTTTTTAGATAATGCGCTACCTTTCACAAAAACGCGCAACATTCATAAAGGGGTAGAATAATTTGAAATAGATGAAATTGACATTGAAATCGAATCAATTCAGAAAAAAGTAATTTTAACAATTAGTCAAGATCTGTAGAGACTACAAAAACCTAATTAAAATATTGGAAAAATGTGGATCATTGAGTATTGGTTTAAAAAACCATATTAATTATTTAAATCTGGATTACCTATGTAACATCCTGTAAGTTTCAAATTATCAACCCACCTTGTATAATGTGTAAATTATTATTAATGCGTTAATCTAATTGTCATTAAGTCAATATTTGTTACCGCAGTACATGAGCATAGATAAATTTTAGTATCTAAATTAAATATTTTCATTTTATAAATAATATAATATAGACTTTCACCGGTTGCGTCTAAGTTTTCACTTGAGCGTAAGCATGGCGTAAGCAGAGCGTGTTGAACGTTATAACACGTTACCATGCAATGAACGATCCTGTTATTTTATTTCCCAGTGAAATTGAAACAAAATAAGTCATAAAATTAAACCCGAGCAATCGCATTTGCGCAAGCTAAACACTTTTAGCGAATACGACGACAAAAAAACCTAGTCAGCCATGCCTCATCAACTTGTATCAACACATTATATGATAAAGCAATCTGCAAATAAAAGCAGAGCAAGCGAAATTCGACCGTACCGTTACCTGACCTAACGCCCCTATCTATTTTAACTAATCATAACTCTCCTGCTGTTTACATTAAGGATTCTGCGTATTTGTTAGACAATCGACGTATTATGCAAAAATATGCGACCGAAACTTTTAGATGTGGACAAAAAAATTTGGCGACGTCTAGACTCCACAATGCGCAGTTAGACTAAGCTGCACTAGCCTCGAAATGCCGGCATAAACGCACGCTCTAAACGTCACGCGCCAGAGCTACAACCGACCACACCCGTTGGACAACTTTTCATTGATAATGGACTCGTCCGAGTTAATTCGGCCCCCTTTCTCTGGAGTTTCGCTTATGGCTGTCTCGATACCCTACTGTGACAAGTAAAACTCTGTATTTACTCACCCAATTTTTCTGAAAATAGCCTTGCTAGTAATCCAAAAACTTTTATATTTGAATCAACACAACACTGCTAGTCTATAAAACACAAATTTAGACATGCGCGAATTGATTTTTTAGGTTAAAAGAAGCTATGTACCGTACGTGAACCGTTTGATGTCTTTGCCCTGTAAAAAGACCCTCTTGTTGAAGATTGTAATGGAATTTTATTGGTTGATAGAACAGCCAGTCGGGTTAGACTTTATCGTACGAGAAAAGGCGTGGCCGTCAAGTAAGCGTCAAGCGGAGAGGGAGTTCTAGAGGGGGAAATTGTACTTTCTGGATGAAGTGTTCAGTGGCGCGCTGTAGGGGAAATTGTCACGTGTGGTGGATGTTCAAAATGGAGGTTATAATTATAGTATATAACTTTGTATTTATGTATTAGTGATGGTATTGTTAAGTAGTTGTTTCTTCTTAGATGAACAGTCACTTTGTAAAGCGTTAGAATAATGTAGATATGTAGGTAGGTATTTAGACGATATCTATTGTCAAGTAGGTATAATTTGTTTTAAAAAGTACATAGAGTATTGGAATGCAATAATCCTTTAACAACCAGATGGTTAGGGGGCGTCCATTAATTACGTGAGGCATTTTTGAGAATTTTTCGACCCCCTCTCTCCCCTTGGTGAGATATCGTGAGATTTTCCTCAACTCCCTCCCCCCTTCCCTAATCTCATGCGAGATTATTTAAAACCTTTATTTGGACTGTAAACGTGTTGGGTTTTATTGAAGAGTAGCAAAGACTAGTATTTGTGAATATTAACGTAATTTTTTTTAAAACGCAACTTTACACCGCTTTCTGCGAGAAAAATAATTACGTGATATTTGCCAAGACCCCCCCTCCCCCTTAAGTGAGATTTGGAAAGATTTAGCTTGACCCCCCTCCCCCCCTAGAACACCTCACGTAATTAATGGACGCCCCCTTATCGGATATTACAGAGTTGAACTCAAAATTGAAGGAATATTTTACAATAATTTAATAGCGCCAGCAATTGATTTTGGACAAAGCTGCTGTCTGGTGGGGAACAGTTAATTTGCGATATTAGGTATTTAAGTGGGCGAATGTATTTTCTACATACATATCAAAATAGTCCTCAACGGAATAATAGCACTGTTTCATAAAATTATTTATCAATTTTTCTTTAAACAAATAATGGAAATAAAAATATTAATATTTTTAATTTTGACAAGCACATAAATGACCTAGAATAAAATCCCTAGGAATCATGTTCTGGTTGAATAGGGAATGGCTTACCATCAATCCTGAAATTATTAGTTATTTGAGCTGATTGAAACTTTTGTTAGATGTTACAAGCACATGTGCACTGGCAATAAACAACAACTAGGTATATTTGTTAGATGTTCATTTAAACTTTGGTACGTATTTCACGATAAAGACTGCACTACAAGGCCTAAAGCCAATAGTGCTAGAAGGAGAGGTGATTCCATTTGTCAAAGCACCAAAAGTACCTAGGAGTACATTTTGATCAAATGCTTTCATGGAACATACTTTCAAAAAACCACACAGAAAGCTACCATTGCTCTCGACAGATGTAGAAGAATGTGTGCAAAAATGTCCAAGTGATTATATACACAAGGCTTGTTAGACCAATTTTAGTCTATGGATCATGTGGTGGACAAATACACTGCAAGTGGGAGCTGTAAGGATATTGAGTGGCACACAAAGGCTTGCTTGCCTGTATATTACGCAGCCATAAAAACAATTCCTACAAGTGCGATGGAAGTTTTGCTGAAAGCTTATCGAGGAGCTAAAAGCGTATGTCTCGAAGGGGCAACTCATTGAAGTAACAGCCACGAGATATAGCTTTAATTATAAGTTCCCAATAAGTATACCAGGTAGGGAAGATTGGAACAAATGTGTACCCTTAGGTACAGGGTGAGGCAACCTGGTATACGGACGGCTCCAAGACAGAAGTAGTGTAGGAGCCGGAAATGTTGGGCTAAAATAAATAGTGGGAAGCACAGAAATCTCTAGAAAGGTAGAAAGGACAGATACAGACAGAGATCATTACGGTACACCTAAGTACTAAGCAAAGCCATGATAACTGTCAAAGACAGTAGGTATGTTAATAGGGTACTGTAATCTTAACAGCCTCGTAAAGCTGATGTTTGACAGACGTAGTATGTGCCGAATCTGTCACCTAGTAGTGGAAACTGCTGAGCACATCCTGTCAGTGAGATTGCCTGGCGAATATGAGGTTTCTTGTAGTTGGCGATGAGGCAAGAAATTACATAAAAAATCCAGTCTTGAGGCAGATTGGCTATACTTAAAAGAGAGAATGTAATCTGGATTCAGAGGACCACAATAGACCTGAAGAGGTCGCAGTGGAATAGGCCAAGTAGCTACAATTATAATGTAAGTAGGGTTTAGTTATCCAAGGAAAAAAACAGAAGTAATCATCTATGAGCGTGAGAAAATGGTATAGGCTGTTTTTAGAAGTATCTAAACAAAACGCTTACCAAAAACTTTGAATTAAGTTTGGATTTTTGAATAGTATTTGAATAGTATAGAGATTTTTTCAACTCTGTCAATTCTCAAAGTGTTGTTTACATTTCTGTACATTGTGATTTGATTCCATCCAGAGGATTTATAGGTACCATAGTACTAGTAATACTTAGGTACCTATAGAAAGGTATTTAAGGAGTTTAAGAGAAGAAAAATTACGGCCAGACGTGGAAGGTTTTCAACTCTGTCAATTTTCAAAGTGTTGTTTACATTTCTATACATTGTGATTTGATTCCATCCAGAGGATGTATAGGTACCATAGTAGGTACTAGTACCTAATACTTACCTATAGAAAGGTATTTAAGGAGTTAAAAAGGAGAAAAATTACGGCCAGACGTGGAAGGTATGGTGGCAAATGTGCTTTTCACATAAAGTTGCGCACCGCGCTTTGAGTGAGGGACATTTGGAGTAGTTTAAAAAAAAAAATAGAAGATTTCTAGTGGCCATCATAAAGTAGGTAGGTACAAACCTTTGGTTTTGAATAAGATGCAAGATCATCTATTTATTGTTCATGCTCCACAGTCTTCATGTGGAAAGACGTTCCAAGTCCAACTCATGACGCGTTGTATGCCACATGTGATACTAACAGTGTAGACACTGGTCGAATATCCGAACGCAGCTTAGGATGACGTTTACGTTTCTTTCTAATACTTGTAACCTTTCTTTCAAGACAACTGTACTGTACTGTACAAACACATACACAACATTCCCAAAACAATATATTCCATTCCATATTATAGGTACCATCCTATATATCTCCCCTTCTTTTTCTTCAATCTACCATTTAATTCAATCAGAAATAAAATGATCAAACCAGCTATTGAAATTCCCAATTGCAACCCCTTTAAAAATACGCCGCCGCTGATCCGGAGAGTGGGGAACCCCAACCAATAGTTACCAGCTTGGCGACAGATGTTACGCATCCCCGTAAATGGATCCCAGATAACGCCCGAGCATGGCTGTTGTCTAACTAACGCATGCGCGGATAAATCTGCCCACAACGAGTGGGATAACCAGCCACGCATAGGTCCTCGCCTCAAGAATGTACCGCTAAATTTTAGTCTAAGCGGATTCAACTGTACAAAGTATTGATTAAAGAGCTTAGAATGTGATTTGCGGTTTCGTTTCGACGAAAAGAATGGAGTGTATGTTCTCTTTTATTATTATCTGCTAATGGCTGATTGATATGATTGGGCGTGAGGGATTGTTGGGATCGGATAATGTCACAAACACAAATTACCTGACATCATTTGACCACTCCTGTATTATTTTGTATTATGAAGGCGACCTATAAGGAGACGGGATTCAAGGATGTTGTTTGTCGGAAATTTGATAAGCATATCATTTATTAACTGATAATATTTTATATTGATTAAAATAAATGTCGACGATATTTATTTAGTTTTCATTCGTCATTAAATTTCAAGACAAAAAGTGAATGATAAGTTTTGTAGTTAAGGAGATACAAGGGCCTTGACCTGACTTGACCGATAGCACGGATGCCTATGTCAACCTGATGTGGATAGCTTTATGGATCGCATCCACAATGCCCACCGCTGAACGTAACTTTTCAAGGGTGAAATGGATAAAAACGTATCCCAGGCAGGTCTCAAGAAAGACTTAACAGCCTTTCAATTTTATTAATTGAAATCGAGCTGTCTCAGGGAGTTGATTATTTGGACATACCTAGTTACTTATTTCTCCGAAATAAAAGCAAAAAAGTCCTTGTATATAAATGTATAATAAAAGAGATTATGTACCTAGGTGGCCTTTGGAATTTTGACAATTACTTTGTCAAAAAGATGTATTGTATCCAAATCTTCTCCATTAATGGCTATACCTAATACAATATCCTAATGGAAGGAATAGGTAAAGTCGAGAAAAAGAGAAGATCTGACCATTGGAAATATCTAGTAGGGCTTGGACAATCAAAGATTCTTCTGGGTGATTAAAACCTGTAGAAATCAAATGAATGCATAAGTCAAAGTAAAACTGCGCTAAGAGTTTTAACATAGAGATCCTAACGGAACAGTGACGCCTAAATGGGCATATGAAAAAACTTAAAATAGTGAAGGAAGAAGAATGTAAATTTTGTGGCATGGAAGAAGAAACCTCCATCCACACACTTTCTAATTGCACAGCACTTCAGAATCCTATGGCACATCACCAGGGAGATTACTGGATAGAAGAGGAACATTTACGAAATAGGGCTAAAAGTTTCTGAGACTCTCCTCATTAACTAAGTAGAAGTAAGGGGACACAATAGATCTCTTAGGTCTTAGTGAATGTCACCCCTTATCTACATACAATAAAATATTGTCATTGGATATAAAAAAAATATGAATTTTTGGTAATAACCACAGATGGGCTGACGTCGGTAAATCCACATGTACACATGTACGGTTCCAACAATCATTTTCGGTCAATGTTGGAGCACTAGTGGGCTCGGCAAAATTTCCGGTTAGGTAGAAATCTCCATGAAGCCGGTGATTAGCCTCAGTCGCAGAAATCGACGTTAAATAACCGAATAAAAAAAAAGAGACGATGGAAGACGTACCTATGTAGTTCATGCTCCTCCACATTTTGCAGTTTTCCTCCACACCCATGGACCACCAAGGTCACCTAAACGCAATTCTCTGGATTTTTGTGTTCGGAGATATTTAAAATCGCTCGTTCACACAATTGCTTATTAGATTAAAGGTTATTAAAAATCATATAGGTTGTGAAAAATTACGTTGGCTCTATTTCAACAACCTATATCGCATAGATCTTTACGCGTATTTCGGCACTTACGCGTATGTCCTCACTTTTTGAAAGTATAATCTCAACCTTGCGCATTTTACGTAAAAACTATAAAGTCTCCCCAACAACCCCTTAGAAAAAATAAAGCCTAGTCCACCCTCCTTCTAAATCGTGTTACCTGCATAATAAATGTCACCTTGATGAAATTTGAAGAGCTTTCCCCAAAACTGTCAATTTTTTGTACTCAATCTCACAAACTGTTCCCTATTTTTACTTTTTTTACTTGAAGTTGAGGATATGTGGAGGTGGGAAGGTGAGGGAATGAGATTTAACATATTTTACGTGAAAATATGTTCCGTAAAGACAATAGACCGGAAGACATCTTGTGGTTGTGGCGACCGTTGTCCACCTTTAACTAATAGAAACTGTGTAATTTACAGTTTTACAGTTTACTGTGTCTGTTTACTGCAAAGAAGAAATTTCTAGTTATCGCAAATTGATCCTATCTATACAGTACCAATTCCACCGCCTATGTATCTATTGGCCCAATCCCATAAAATTTTACTTAGGTACATAGGTATTTCTTATAAGCATGCTTTGAACCAAACTTATTACTTTAACCCCATTTAAGGCACACCTTCTATTAACGTTTGCCATCTTAATTTACTTTTGTAGATACCCTTACACATATATTCTTTATTCCCCAATTAATGAAAGGATAATTATAAAGAAATTTTCTAAAAGATAACCCTTCTAACTCTCGATTACATACGACAAAAGAAAACTAAATTCCAAACAATAGAAACACGCCTATCCGGAAGTTTCATTCATCAAAAAACACGTAACTCCCGACTTCCGTACTCCCCTTAAAGCGTGGCGGAGTTTTCAATACCACGTAAGGCCAATGGAAGGGTCGTCAAGCGCAAGGCGGCAGAGAGGTGTGGGGACGTCAGGGAAGTGGTGGAGTAGGCGCCCTAAGGGATCAACGAGCATTGGCTTCTTTATGAAGGACCTTTGAGACGAAAGAGGTGAAGATTTGTATGAATGAAAACAAGGGGTGGGTTAATCAAGGATGGTTATCAAAAGTGTTGACAATGACGTTTAATATTTTTTAAGAGGATGTTTTATTGGTTCGGGGTTTGAGTGAGGGCGATTAAAAGTTACTTAGAGGGGGAGAAAAAAAAAGGTAGACGTTTTAAAAGGAAAATTTATCATATCAATAATAATTATTCTCCTTGGGACCACATTATAGGGAAATTGAATACGAACAATTTGGATATGTATATAACTATTACTACCTCAAAACTTTCCACCTTTGAATTTTAATTATTAATTACGAAAAAAATATGCCTTATTATCACAAAATACATTTCTCATACACAGAATGTCCTACTCCATCATTTACAATATTTCATCTTCTGATATCGTAACTTGTACCAAAAAAAAATCCCGCTTCTGAACGTAACCTCGACCTATCAGTATCGAAATAGTTATCGTATAAGACATACAATCCCCCTGGTTTGCTTCACTAAACGTATAATATCCTTGACACGCAATTACCCATTCCCTGGTAAACGGTAGATTGATTGTAAATCTGTGATTATGACATATGGCGGAGCGTAGACCCCATGGGGTATCATTAATCATATTTGCATACAGTATATACGGTGATATGGCGTTGAATTTAATGTGTGCTATAATCAGAAATGGCAGGCGGGGATTTGATATATGAAATCTCTTTATTACTATTTTAAATATCAAAATAATTATAATTTTAGAATTTTTATGTAGTTTTTATTAAAATGGAATTAATTAGAAACTTTTAGTTTCATTTCAAATAGTAATATGAGTAGATTCCACAAAGTAAGTAACCGGTAATATGGTGTATTTGCACCTACGTTGGGCGCCGTTTTCGATCAATGGGATTAAAGTTCTCACTCTTTATAATGACTAGAGTATAAAACCAGTTCTATGATAACAAAGAATTCTCAAACAGGCTATTGAAACTGGGTGAGAGTCATTTGAAGAAATGGGAAAAGTCAGTGCAGAAAATGTGAAATAATAGATGAATCATTTGCTCATATACTCTCCTTCTGTGGGAAATCACAAGTAGGTATTCTAGAAGACTGAAGCACTTTGGAAAGAAAAGAATACAACCATTAGAACTACTCAACCCCCCCCCCAGTCAACCCAGTGGCTTATATAGAAAAAAGAAGCTTCTAGAATCGAAAATATATAGAAAATGGTAAAAAAATTAATTACAAGTAATAAGTGCCGTGCCAGGGCTGTAGAGCATGACTGAATGGATTGAGCTGGTAAAGGTGCAAGGTCTCACTTATTCATTGGCGTATGGGTCAGCTTGTATGGATATTGTTGTGGAAATGTTTCTAAGAGCCCAAAAATGTGTTTCTTAGGAACAACCTTTCGAAGCTAGATATTCGAATTAATGCCATTTGAGTCCAATTCATAAACGTATATATTATCTTCCTGCTGAAGCTTATCATTTTATTGTTATTTTACAAAGTGGCGATAAAATTCTTATACCTATCAACAGAGGTACCTATATATTCAAATTGTATACAGCGAAAACCCAATTCACAACTACCCCTCTCCAATTTTACAACTGCAGTAAAACGTCAAATCACCACTCGAACGCGAAACTCCCCAAAACTTCCCTCGTAAATCTCACCCCACGCGTATAAAACCTAGCTGGAAGAGGGCAAGATGAAAAGGGGAAACGGAAACGACTCTACAGGGTGGCTTTCATATATTTGTAAAATAATATTTATATTCGAAATACTTACGTGCTTTTTCATAGATGATTATATCTGTTAAACTAGTTTCGCAGGTAGTTTTACATTGTATAATGAATATTAACATTAACAGGAATTGGAAAAGAAACAATTTACCATTTTTTTGGAAAAAAAAATACTAAAACCAAAAAAAAACAATCAGAATCCAATTTAATATTGGAAGAAATAGGCAATGACGAAAAGAAGATATACACCATTGGAAAGAAATTAGGGTTAAGACAATTATAGATACTTTTGAAGAAATTCAATCAAATGAGAACAGATGACAATGTCGACATTGACATATACCTAAGCGGCGTTGACATATTTACTGAAAAATACTTCAGGTGTTTCCTCGCTTCTAATAGACTGCATTTTCTTGTGTTTTTCTACAACTTTCAGTCTGTATTTGTGTTTCTGTTTTTGGTAAGAAGTTACAGCTGACCAGTGGTCAACTTGTATCACCAATTTAAAGACACTAACCCCTTACCGCTTACTGTGTTATATTTGGAACACGTTCAAAATTATCATTTTTTTCTAAGTTTCCGAAGAGTTTGTGCTGTTAACTCAAGTTGTCCCATATCTAGCACACTCGCTTGTTCACATGCAGGCAGCTGCAAATTTGATGAATTATTTAGTGAATATCTGGACGGTGACAGATGCTAGCTTGTTTGGAGAAAATTCAATATAGAATATTTTTCTTCTTTTGGCCTAATTTGAGTGGAAAAAATTGTTTTTATAAGGGTATGTGTTCACTGTGATGACTAAAGTCGTACAAAACTTTTTTCTATATTAAAACGATAAAAAAACTGTTTTTGTTTACTTGTGCCATAGGTATTTGGAACAATATGTGATAAAGATAATATGTTTGTATCGGATATTGAAGCAGTGGCCAATGTTGATGGTGTGTACATATCTGTTGTTTCATAGTTTGATAATAAAATTGTGAACACCATGTCAACATATGTTGGGATTCAGCCTGTAACGATGGTAAACAGATTCTGCAGGAAATCTAGGACACATATAGAAATCACCCGCCCTCATTGTGTTGTGGTATATAATGTTTATATGGGGGCAGTAGATCTTCTCGATTCTATGTTAGGATACTACCGAATCCAAATTCGATCCAAAAAGTGGTACCATTTCCTGGATATGATATGCGTCAACAGCTGGATACTGTGGAGGCGAACCAAAACAACATTAAATGATGATTTATGCCTACCACTTTCAGAATTCAAACTTAGTATCGCAGAAGTTTTGACCAGAGCTTATAGCTCAGAAAAAAAAGGGGAAGACCAAGGACCAGCTTACAACCTCAACTGGATCTCAAAAGAAAGAAATATCCTTTTTCGCAGATTCCAGCCCAGCAAATAAGAACGGACAATTTGAATCATTTGCCAAGAGTAAGTGAAGAACGACAGAGGTACAAATATCCACATTGTTAGGGAAAATCCCACATATCATGTGGCAAATGTTCAGTATTTTTATGTCTGAATAAGAATCGCAATTGATTTAGCAAATTTTCACTCTTTTGTTGAGATAAAATCTATTTTTTTTAAATAAATCTGAATTTATACTTATTAGGTACTATTATTTTATTTCCGAAATTTGTGCCAAATTTGGTACATGTCAAAAATTAACATTGTTACTGTTATC
Source organism: Galerucella pusilla (assembly GCA_910591695.1). Lineage (NCBI taxonomy): Eukaryota > Metazoa > Arthropoda > Insecta > Coleoptera > Chrysomelidae > Galerucella > Galerucella pusilla. The sequence continues at coordinate 28,655 of CAJUYI010002380.1, forward strand.
TCATTTTGTGCCAAATGTGGCACAAGTCAAAGTTTGACATTTATTTCCTTTAAATATCGATAAATATTTTTTCATTATTTTTTCATAACTCCTAATCAGACATTCTAACGCATATATTTTTTTGACAAGAAAATTAAAAATCATGCAGTAAGGGGTTAAATACCATTTTTTTTTTGAAAAATATTCCTTAAATAATATATTTGAGTAGTTAACAGATGGGACACCCTGTAAATGTGCCTTATGCCGAACCCTTGCATGCGACCAACCCCAACCTTCGCTCGAATGTGACCAATTTTCTCGTCAAAAATTTTATCCGTCTAGTCGTTAGTAATCAAATCCACCCTACTGACCTACTTAACGATATATAGGTTAATGTGTTTTTGAAAAATTTGTAATTTATGAATAAATTATGTATTTATGATAAAGGATTATTGCATTCCAATACTCTATGTACTTTTTAAAACAAACTATACTTGACAATAGACCTAACTTTATTTACTATAAAAAGACGATGACGTTGCAAAACGAAATATTGTGATGTTGCCAAGCTGTAGTGCTTTTCTTTACTTAACAAAAACTAGAAAAGTCAATCAGATGCAGTGGCGGATTTGCAGTCCTAGCCGCTCTAGGCCCCAGGCCATGTGCCGCCCTTTTCTCAGCACCGATCATTAGAGACTAGATACATAATTCATGAATTTACTTTATTGCCACTTTTATTTGATTCAGAAAATTGTTAACTAAAAGCTAGCTTATAAAGCTAGTTTATAATATTTTCCGAGGCCAGGGATGATTGGAAATTTGAATAAAACATTTAAAATGGTTTTAGGTTTCCTTTTTAATAAAATAAAGGTTTTACAATGTGTTACAAAACTCGTCGTCTGCACTTAAGCGCAGCAAAATTATTAATTAAATCTTCGCAATCCAATTTCCTTAAAAAATCAGCTTCTATGTTAAGCAAAGCAAGATCGTTTAGCCTCTGCTCCGTCATTGTAGTGCGTAAATAGTTTTTAACTCTGCGCAAACAAGAAAACGATCTTTCTCCTGTACAGTTACTGGCGGGTGTACACACACACATACGAAGACCAATATCCACGTTTGGATAAATGGTTGAAGACCTTCGGTTCGTAACCATTTCAACAAACTGACTGCACTCTTTTGCTCCTCATTTTTTATGCTGCAGTGGGAACGAAAATGAAAACATTCTTCTGTAAAATTGTCTTCTAAGTCAGTAGAATAAATCATTTGCAATGCTTTGGCCTTATCTTCGACTTCTGAGATGCTTAGATTCTTCAGGTTGGTAATAAAGTGGAATTTATTGTAGAGTAATTTATAAGCATCCCGGCGTCTTTTCAGTTCTTCTGACAATGTATCAATTACTACCAAAAAAGTATGTATTCTAAAATTTTCACGGCCACTTTGTTGCATCTCTTCACCTGTATTAGTCTCGCCAGGAAGCAGCTTACGCTTTCGATTGCGTCGAAAATCTTTTTCATATTCCTGTACGAAGGACAGTTTATTCGCTTTTTTTTCGAATTCATCGAAATTCTCTCTTGTTTCGCCAACAAAATGTATTAAAGCCTCGTACAGTTCTATAACAATAGTAATGTCAATTTCCACACTCTGAAGTTTTTTACTTGTGGCGTTAATGCGATCTAGTAAACATCCCCAAAAAACAGCCATGAGAGCCGTTTCAAAACGTTCCAGTTTCAAACGAATACCTCTTGCTTCGCATATAACGGTTCTCTTCTGTTGTGTGTCATTTTCGATGGTGACTAGCGCTTTATGGATTTCATTCCAGGATTCGCGTAAACTTTTGCATGCGTCTGCACGAGCTGACCAACGAGTCGTTGATAGACTTTTGACGGTGAAATGGGTTTGAAGGAGTTCCCAACGCTGAGTTGACGCTGCAAAGAAATTGTATAACTCTTGGAGTAGAAAAAAGAACGAACAAGCCTCTTGGCTGCTTTCAGCAGCACATTCACCTACTAAATTAAGCGAGTGTGCTGAACAGGGAACATAGTCGGCAAGGGGTGAAATTTCCTTTATTTTAGCTTGCAGGCCGTTGTATATGCCTGACATGTTAGCTGCATTGTCATATGATTGCCCGCGGCAGTTTGAAATGTCAATTCCCAATTCAGTTAAAGTTGAGATAACAGCATCTGCCATTTGTTGTGATTTGTGGCCTGTGTTTGGAATAAACTTGAGGAACCGTTCTACAGGTGACCCATTAGGCAGGACATATCTGATAACATAAGTGAGCTGGTCTACGTGAGATATATCCGGTGTCGAGTCAATAATCAGAGAAAAATATTTTGCGGTTAATATTTCCATAACAATTGTTTCCAAAACTTTGTTTCCCATAAGTCGAATGAATTCTTCGCATGTTGTTGAAGAAAGATAACTCGTAAATCCTGAGCCTGGATTTCCATAACGTGTAATGTGTTTGGCTAAGAACGGATCGAACTCAGCGATAAGCTCTAAGGACATCAAATAATTTCCATTGTGGATTGATCCAAATTTTTCTTCGTGTCCTCTGAAAGGCAAACCACGTGACGCAAGCGCTTTTACGCATGCAACTACTCTTTTCAGAATGTTTCTCCAGTAATTTATTTCTTCATCTAATTGCATTGTTAATGCGCGGTCAATGCGACCTAGCACGTTGCTTCGTTCTTTCATATGCAGAACAGATAATTTGTGAGTAGGCGAATTCTCATGAGTTGACACTCGATGATATGATTTTTTCCAGTCATTGAAACCTTCTTTTTTGTCGAACTGACTCTCCCCGCTATTAAAAAGCAGACAAGGACCACAAAAAAACACATCCAGTACTTTTGGAATAAATTAGCCCTTTTCGCGGAACTTTTTCACCGTTCAGAAGCTGACGTTCGAATAAATGTCTCGACAACTGTCGCGCTTTATCTTTGTAAATGCGCTCACTTTTAGGAAAATCATTTTGGATGTTTTGATTGGCTCCGTTCTTACAAATGTGATCACGCGTGAACTCGTCGATTGTCCATTTAGCTGGATCGTCGCTGATTTCGTAGAGCTCCTGGTCCGTAGGATTGGGCTGCACTCCTACTCCTGCCACTCCTGGTACTAGAGGGACATCTTCGGCTTGTTCTTTCGATATGCTTGCCACATCGATCAAAGTATTTTCACTTGAAGACACTGCAGAATCATCAGTTGACGGAGCGCCACTACTACTTGGAACATCAAGTTTTCCAAAGAAATCGTCTAATTTCCGTGTTTTTTCAATCGTATCTTTTTGTTTATCATCTTTTTCTTTAGCTCTCTTGCGATACTCTGCCCCACTTAACCTTACCCTTTTCTTTCCGTCCATATTCAACTTAAGCAGTATCGCACTCAATCGCTCACTAAACTGAACTGTCCCACCGTCCAAACCCGTAGCTTATATATACCGGTGCAACGTTATACTAGAATAGTCGGGCAGTTTCCAGAACGCGCGCGTGTATGCATGCCGCGCGCTGTCTTGCTCACTCTCACGTCGCGCGTATTTCCGTCGCGCTTGCACCGTTTCTAGATCCTTCCTGCGGGGCGGCGCGCGCACGCATTCGAGCGTCGTGTAGAGCTTTCTAGAATGTTCGCGCGACACCGCTGAGTTGTTTTTGTAATAACAATAGGATAGGTATTCTTCCTAGATCACTAATATTAAACTAAACGTACGAACTATTTTTTAAGCACGATGTACGAAAGTATTTATACTTTAATACTCAAAAATAGTGATTTAGGAAGATTATAATCATACGTACGGTACGCGAGCCTCTAAAATATTTTGAGATACTTTGCATTTGAGTTATTTCTTGTTATCATCACTGAGTTTTTTTGGCACGATTGCCGCCCTTCGTATCTGGCCGCCCTAGGCCCGGGCCTACTGGGCCTTATGGCAAATCCGCCACTGATCAGATGTTAGATTGACAGCTCTTTTTTTTTTCTTTTCCCTTCGGAGCCGTCC
>CAJUYI010002381.1:6669-17476 GCA_910591695.1 Galerucella pusilla
GTAAAGTTCATTAATGATATTCGAATGTCATTACAGCATGAACAATTAAAATAGCTTCAAAAAATGCAGTTTTCTCCATAATATTCAATTTTGGGCCACTATTGTCGCCGGTGAGCGATATATGAAAGTGAGTCAACTGAAATGGGATTGGAAACTGAAAACTTTATCTTCCAAAATATTCGTTTTCTTCGAAATAATGAACATTGAAGAACGTTTAAATTTGAACCAACGTTAACCTACTTCAACCATCTGTTCGTTAATTTTATTGAAACGAAATATCCTGATTGAAAAAGTATTTACCATCATTCACTTCAACACCTTGTTCGACCTTTTCGTGATTTATCTCGAAACACCTACGTTCAGATAAATATGCGGACAACAAACGCACATGGATTAAATTCAGGTCGATTTAATTCGTATTTCAGATTAAAATTTATATGTCTCAGATATAGATAGCTGCATTTGGTAGGCTATTATATTATTATTATGTACCATAAAATTGTTTTCAGGTGACATTTATCAATGCGAAATGGGTCGATAGGTATATAAATGATTTTTGGTGAGCTTGATACAATCAAGCTTATATCTTCTTATTTTGAATGCTTTGGGGTAGAGCTGTCAAACGCAGTAATTATATCTGGCAACGGCGAGTAAAAGTAAAAGAAACAGAGGTAGGTTCGCAGTAACTAGGTTCGTTCCAACCTACGATCAAACACCGTTCTGGAACAATTTTAGAATCGTTAGGAATTGTTTTATACACAGGAGCCAACTTTGCACCGTCCCAGAACTAATAGAGAATGGAACGGTTTTAGCGGTTTACTGATAGATAACATGTCAGTCCTCACAGTTCTTTTTTTCGATCGAGTATCGATATTACCGTTCCGTTGCTGCTCTAGAACGATCACAAAATGGTTGGAACGCAAATAGAATCGTAATATTACGGTCACGAATAGCTTGGAACGGCATTAACGAAATGTACTTGCGCAGTGCCATTCTAGAATGGTTCTTTGCGAGGATGGAACGAACCTTATTTCATTTAAAATATAGAAGTTCGAAGTTCAGCACCCTATCAGAGAAATTGGTATCAACAATATCTTCACAACTCTAAAAAAAGAGAAACAAGGTTTGTGTGTATGCATCCGACGTGACATCATGGAATCTGCTTTAAAAGAACGTAAATTGGGCAAAGGGGTGAATCTAAAGAAAGCAAAGCTAGTAGTATTCACTGCAAAACATAAAACCTCGAAGGTGACTATATCAAAACTGGGAAACCTGGGAATTATATTGGATTCCTTAGTGTCTTAGAGAGGACAAAAAATAACTCAATGTTCCCCACTCTTGCAAGATTATATTCGGTTAGAAATGGGGACTACAACCATACATTGTACCGGTTGGTCCAATAAGCCGATCTCTCGGAATGATATATATCAGAAACTATTCATGTTATAACTTGAGGAGAAAATATTTCTTGGTAAAAGTGGCCATAGAGAAATCGCTGGAAATAACTTTTAAGTTTCTAGATTAACCGCTAGGGGTGTAACCTGTGAAGAAAAATGTAAAAACCAGTTTTTTTTGTGAAATATGCCCAATCATACCAAGTGATAAATAAGTAACTAGAATTCCTGAATTCCGTCTTGGTACCTTTTTTTTAAATAAAGCTTGGCAAAGTGTTTATGGACAAATACCTATAACTTTGTTTTAGATCAACCTATTTTAACGAAATTAGTGTCATTAGAAAGAGTGAAGATAAATTAATGACATCTACTACGAAACAATTGCAGTTAGTTTCAATTGTCATAGGCAGAGGGTACTAAACGAAATTAAATTTCGTTTATATTGAAAATGTTTCATGGAAACACCTAATTATTGTAAATTACAATGGAACTGGATTAAATTCTTAACAAAATGGCGCAAGTCCCCGTCAAATTTATTTTTGTAGCCTACTTTGTTTCGGAAAAATTATTTTTATATGTATGAAATAAACAATGGTCAGATCGGCTTATTGGATCACCCGGTAAATTCAGTTAATCTAGCTAGCCTATAATCCTGGATAGCTGTGAGGAAAACAAAGGAACTTTTGGAGGAGATTAAAAAAACTCAATATGTCATTGTCAAAAATGTTCAAAAATTCTGCGAACAGATTTTTTAAAGGGACGTCCTTTAAGAAGTGTCTTAGGGATCGATTTTGAATGTATTCAATTGAAATTTATAAGAAAGCACGAAAATCAATATTATTACTGTAACTACACATAGAATCAAAAGTTTTGCATCATCTTCTTCGGATGCGAAGGAATTTTTTTTCGCTAACAAATTTTTGTTGGCTTGTTCATCAATGCTTACCATTTCAATATGTTCCATATTTTTTGCAATATACAGATGTTCACAGTTTTTTTTTGTAAGATAACATTTTTAGTGCGATCATTTTAACATTCAAGGCGTTTGATTTTTACGATTTTAAGTGCAAACATGAATCGTCAAGTATAAGTGAGATTGACCGTGCAAGAATAGTGGTTGAAGAAGGTCATTCTCAAAGGTTCGTGGCAAACAGAGTTGGCGTTTGGCAAAGTGATGTGTCTCGTGTATGGAACCGGTATCTCCAGACCAATTCTCTTCGTGATAGACCTAGAAGCGGTAGAAGGCGTGTTACTAATCAGCGGCAGAATCGCTATATCCAGACTACAACCTGAGCACAGAGTTCGCCGACTACAGTGGGCTCAAGAACACGCGGCCTTGCCTGAAGAATTTTGGAATTCGGTGTTTTTTCCGACGAGACAAGGATTTGTTTGGTACAAGATAGCCATCGAATACGTGTGTGGCGGGATCCAACGAGAGTGAAGGGATCAATCGTTTTAGCTGGCCTGCCCTATCTCCTGACATGAATCCCATAGAACATGCTTGGGACATGCTTGCCAAGGCAGTGGCAGCACGTAGAAATCCACCCAGGAGTGTACAAGAGCTTGTTCATGCGGCCCAAGAAGAATGGCGAAATATTCCTCAACAGAATATCAATAATTTGGTAAACAGCATGGGCAGGCGACTTCAAGCTTGCATAAGTTCTAGATGTGGAAATACTCTTTATTAAAAGTTCTCATGCAGGTTCTCACTTAACCTTTTCTTTAAAAAGAATCAATTTGTATTTAATTTATTTAATTTTTAAGAATACTTTTTATGTTTAAAGCAAGTTTATTATTGGATAATAAAAATTTTTGACACATATACACGTTTTTTTTTTTTGAAACTAATTATTTGATTAATCTCTGATCCATTTATAATGAACACATTTTTTTTTCGGAGATTTAGGGTGATGCAAAACTTTTGAATCTATGTGTATTACAAATGCAAACTTTATATCAAAGAAAGGTTAGGTTCTCTGTTATTGTGCAGAATTAACTGAAAAATCATAAAATAAACATTTCTTCTAAAAGTAGTGTAATTATTAAAAGTATTCTTACACTCACAATCGACTTAATTTTCCCCATCAATTTCCTCCTACATCTCCATTGAATAACAAAGTATTGAATTTGAAATCTGAATATACACCGGGCAATTATATGCAACGTACCTGCACCGTAGCCACTCATGATTATACTTCTATCAGAATAATTTAGATAATCTGTCTATATTTGTCCGTAAAGATGAATATCTCTATAACATTCCTACCCGTACGTATTCTCTAATAAATGATCAATATTTTTGTTAGGCATGCAGCCTTCAATGCGATGTATATATACGATAATGTACATACGATAGTAATAATGCCGATTGTTATCTTTCTGTTGAAGAACATCTTCATGAATGTAATAAACAGTAAACTTTCAATATAGCTCTTACTATTTTCTGTTTTGTTATAATAACTGACTATTACGTTTATATTACTAAAATTGCCTATTAATCTGTAAGAAAACAAAAAGCTCGTTGCTGTTTATAATATTTGTGGAAGGGATCTTGAAGAAATGCCTGTCACTAACAAAAAACTAATGTGTTTCCAATATTCAGGAGTAACGCTATATTGAAAAGAATCGTGAAAGGTTAACTTTGTGTTGGTTAACATTTCAGATAATAAAAATGTGCAATAATCACTTCAGAATTTTGATTTTGGTGAAATAGTATACCCAAGTAACACAACAAGCCTCGAAGTAGATTTAAAATCGACTTTTGTGTCACTCTTGAAGCTAATAGGCAATTGAAACCGTCCACTAAAGCTTCTACATGTAGCATTCATTACGTAATCGCTGCCTAAAGGGAGCGCGCGGTTTGGCCTTAAAGTAGATTTGATAGCTTATTAGCAATTCAACCTGTAGGCCTGAATAGCCATACATTGGCACCAAAAGAACATTTTATTAGATTTGATTGCCAACATTGGCTCTCAAAGCGATATAAAGAAGCAGTCGTTTAGTCCAGAAATGGCTTTCAATGCTTTGAATGATCATGCGCAGTTGAACATTTCTCATGAGAATGTAATGAAGTTTTGTTTTGGATAAATATTAGATTTATATTGGAAATTTATGCCAACAGTTATGTAGGTGTTCACAAAAACAAACATCGTCAACTGTTATGGCAGAGATCTTTCCTTCAATTAATTATGACAATTATTATGGTTTTTGAAACTGGAAAATATCATTGTGAACCATTAGAAATCTCTGCAAACCTTACTTTTCTGTAAAATGTGAATGAAATACTTCCTGAAAACAGAGGGGCCAGTGATAACTGTGAGCAAAATATACTTTATAAATTAAATTATTTTATCATAAATTACGGTGTTGCCATATTCAATTTTTATCAGTGAATTATATACATCGAATTGAAATTGAAGTTTTCTATAGTATTTTTAGTTGGATTGATTGATAATATTATATTTGATGGATATTGATTTACTTTCCCAGATTTTCTGAAATTTGTATCCCAGTTAAAAATCAAATAATATCCTGAACCAGATTATTTGCATATTCCATGCTTATACTATAAAAATAGTATCATATACGTATCATATACCTATCAATATATAGATATAAAAACTATGGCAACATTGCTCATTATCGTGAGCAAACGGTTCGGCCATGTCTTTATTGTATTTAATAAGCATTTTTCTATGCCAATACGAAGCTTTATGGAATTAAAAGCTAGATAGCTGTTCGTATTGCTTTGTGAAAGCTTTCAAGATTATAAAGTTGAAGAAAAGGAATATTATTGTGATGTTATGTTTTGAGTAATAGATTGTTTTATAGGTCATATTTTATAATCATTTCCCAATAAAAAATGAACACCTTTAAATTTATTGAGACCTTAGAAAGTGGAGATAAAATTTTGTGTGTTGTTCCTGAGGCATGGGATAGGAACAACAGCAACAACAAATTTTCCACCAAGACGTAGTGGTATTAGCCTGTAAAGAAAGAGTCCCACGACAATGCCAATAAAGAGACGTGGTCCAGAACCAGGAAGGTGATCTGTGTCTATCGTTATTTCGTTGTAACTTTTAGCTGCGCTACTACTTTTATGTACACGCCTGTAATACGCACCTGCTCGTCCAAATTTTCGTAGTTTTGTGATTTTCCATTTATTTCTAATCCAATCTTTTTCTCCATGATCTATAATGATTTCTGATGAAATATTATGAAACCTTTTAACTGGAATTAAGATTTACAATCGCATTGAGGTTAGCAATACAGTAGGAAATTTTTTGGAATTCATTTCCATTTAAAATCCAAATTAATTCCAATACCAAACTTCATATCATTGCTTTTAAATGGCACTCATTGAAGCACTTAATGGTATTTTATGACCATATAAAATTCCAATTTCGCCATTCATTTTTTGGCATTTTTTAAAGCCAACATTTCTATTCTTTGGCTACTTTAAATGACTTATTAGCAATCATTGCTACTTGGCTGCAATATTAGGTTTTGAAAGAGATTGGACGTCTTTGAAGGAATGCTGAAATAATTCTATAAAATAATGCTAAGAATATGCCAAACTTTAGCATTTTTTCTGGATTATTTGCTTCGATCTAGCATTATTTGCTTGGCAAATGAAATGTGTTACTTGGGTATATATTTCCTAAACTTATTTCATTCATTCAAATATTTAATAAATTATTTCACTTTTGTGATTTGTGGTGGAATAAACTAGTGGACCAAAAAAAAAGGTTTCTGGTCGAAAAAGCAGCGTAAGTGGAACTGTGCAGTAGTCCTCTGGATAAAAATTTTTGTTACAAGTTGCGTTATCCCTTAAGTACCTATCTGGATTACTGCTCAGTTCCTGGAAAAAACAGTTTCTTGGAGCACAGTTTCCTTGGATATAAAACAGTTCTGGAGATACAGTTCCTGGGAATAACAGTTCCTGGAAAGTCTGACTGTTTCTGGGGCACAACTTCTTGTTTGACAAACAGTTCCTGTTAAGCTGAAAAGTTTCCTAAATACCGTTCCTGCAGTAAATCCGTAGTACCCACATCGACAGCTACATCATCTTTATCTTCAAACAATTGTATTACTGTGCTAAGTATTTTTTGTTGTTGTATTCGCTACTAACCTTTTTTTTAAATAATGTTAATTTCAATACTGTAATTATATGTATATATTTTTTTCTCTATTACTTTTATTTATTATACAGAAACTTTAAGCTCTTTTTTTTAAACAGATTAAAAGTTAGCTGACCATTAAGTTTGATTTTCTTTCTAATTTTCTTCTAGGAAAGAAAATTAGTGGCGCTCTAACATTACTTTTTCAATTTTTTTTACTAGTTTTGCTTAAGTAAATTCTTTTCTTTATATTAATAAGGTAACAAGGCCCTGCGAACTAGCTAAGGTTACCTCCAAATTTATTGGTTAGTTAGGCAAGAACCTGCATCATTCAACTTCATTTTTTTCAAAGACATTCAATCTTATTAAGTGTTCCAATCGCCAACAATATCGACAACAATAGAAAATATAAAATGAAAAGCACAATGAAAACAGAATTAATAAATGGAAGGGATATTTCAAATAAGAGGAAAATAAAGGTAGATGTCAAGATAATAGTATCATACTATTATAACGCCTCAGAAATTGGAAAATTTATTTTCAAAAATTGGACGGTTCACTAAGAATGAACATCTACTTCTCGGGCTATGTGCCCCGGCAGACAATGAACTACATTTCCAAGTTTGTAATTAGAAGCTACAATATCACTTGTATGCCTGTTTCGGCATATTTGTGCCCCAACAGAAGCTCTGACAGTATAATTCTGGACTGGAGATAACGCCGAAATCACATTAATACATTTACCCCCAGTGAAGGAAATGCTAAAAATGCTTCTGAACGGATGATACCTACCTTAAACTGATGAGTATTTAGGTACTATTGATAACACGCTTCACTTGAATATGACAATTGTTGCAGGAAACTGTAATTAAGCAAATATTTGGTAATAGAATGGTGAAGATATACCAACCCCGTTTAACTTGGAACTGTAATTGATCACCTATCTGTTGGAGCATATAGCCCTAGAAGTAGATGTTTGTTCCTAGTGAACGGTCTACTCTTTGAAAAGTAATTTGTAAGGCGTTATAATAGTATGATACTATTTTCTTGACATCTATTGATAACATGCTTCCCTTAAATATGACAATTGTTACAGGAACCTGTATATAAACAAAAAAAAAAGAAACGGATTTATCGACCAATACTAATATTTGTATGCAAATCTTAAGTATCAACAGCAGTAACAGTGATATACAACAGAAATGGAATATCCAATAAGAAGCAGTAGAGCAACTGAGAAAGAAAGCGTAAAGAATGAAGATATAAGAAAAGATTTAGTGATAAAAACATCACTGGACTTTATTGATTAGCAAGAGTTTTATTGGTATACATTTGCAAGTAATGAGCAAAGAAAGGCCAATTGGAAAGCGAAAATACAAAAAAACAATAACAAGGAAAGACAGGGCGACGACCCAGCACTGTAGTGGAACGCGTTTGATGCGATAATTACAGTCAAGCAAGGTCGGACATGGTTAGTACTTGGATGGGTGACGACTATGCCAGGGAAAACCATCGTATAGGGCCCGTACAGCATGCAGCGGACTAGCATATCAGAGCTCGCAGGCATTATACCAATGAGCACGAGGTATAATCTAGATATGCCGTCTTTCGGAGGAGACGTAAAACCGAGGTCCCGAGTCCATGGATGTTGGGCTCGTTAAAGAACGCTACCACTGGTTGGAACACTAGTGGGTTAGCCAAAACCTACTTAAACTGTTGGAAAAAAAGGGACCAAGTTACACTCCTATTTCAAAATGTGAAAAAGTGGAACAAAATCTTTATTTTCTGCTATTTTTAAGATCTATTTTCTGTTTTTCTGTAGAAAAGTCTCTTATTCTCTGGGAAGAACAAGTTCATATTCTCTAGTTCTCTATCCATTCAAAATGTAATAAAGAACTAATATAAACTGCTCCATTTACTCCCATATCTTTTAACTGTATTCAAGCTTTCGAAAAGTAGTATAAACGGCTTCATCCTTATTTTTCTACCCTACACTTATCTACTCTATCTACACTTATCTTCCTAACTAATTGAGCTGTGAAAAAAGTGCGATTCACAATTCTTTTTCCCTATTTCAGCCTAATTAAACCGACAATTGAAATGAACAGCTACAATCGCTCCTTTTCTCTAACCCTATTTTAAACAGTCAAAAAGTGAAGAGAACAGCTTGATTTTCTTTTTATAATTCCAAAGTGCACCAATGAAAAAAATTGAATAAAATATTCGTGGATAACTGGTCTCTAAAACACTTGCTTTATTTCCAGCACTCCGGCTTCACCGTTGTGTTTTAAAAACCTTAATATCCACTTATACTTTAATATACTATCTTCCACTGCTAGCTGTGAAGTTGACAATTATTGCTTCTTCGAGCCAACTGAGAAGTTGAATTTCTCTATTAGTGGTTGATAATTTTCCATTATTAACCTAGGTCAATAATGAACAAATTCAAATATTTCGAGAATTCAGGGATAGTAGTTCAACAAAAATTTGTGCAACATAATTTTGTATAACCAGGAGATTGTATATTGTATATTTTCTGCTTGAAATTACCTATCAAGATAAAATTATTTGGAATGCAAATGCCATTAGTTTGAAATTCGCGCTCAACCAAAAATGACTGATGACATAACGAGTACGTTCATAATATATCGAAAACTGAGAGTGTACTTGTCAGTCAGATGACGGAGTAAACGCTTCTCGTGGTGCGTTTGTGAACAATTTTTAACTTTTGTCTTAAATTTATAGTGGTAGAAAAAATTGTATATACCATGGTGTTGAAGACATTTATAAACCTCGCACCTTATTCCGCTCGGGGCAAAGTCACTCGCGGAATAATCTTGGTGCTCGGTCAATAATAGTCTTCACCACCTTGGTGTAAAATATACTATTATTCGTTATCCTTTTTTTAACTGTCAAAAATTGGATTGAATAACATGGAGAATGTGTAAAAAGTTCTACAAGCTTTAAAGTAACTTTTCCAGTTTCGGTTCCAATTGAATTATTAATTTTCATCTACAATAAAAATGTTTTTTTGGTTTTTTTAATACAGCCCGAGTCCATATACAACCGTGGATATATACGTGTTGAGATTGGTTTTATTAAATGTTAAACAGAAACGTAACGAATGTAGTGAATAGTTTTGTTATCTATCTTCACATAACTTAGTTCTGTTATAAGTCATTTGGACTAAGTCACGACCAAAAAAATTTAAATTAAAATGCTGTCCAAACTGATATTTGATAATTGAGTTGTATGTATTTGAAAGCATATAATTCCAATAAATGAAAATATACCAAGTGTTCCAATTGAAGTTTTAATATCTATATATTATAATTAAAGGAGAAACCAGTTGTCAGCTTATGATTCGTGGGAGGTATATCATGGAATAGTTAGTTTTGTCAGAACAACTTTTTTCATTTTAACAAATTCCTGTATTATCAAATATAATTTTCTTCGTATTATTATTAGCAGTGAGGTAATGGAAAAATTACTTCCATTTGTCTTTACATTGCGTATGAATGATAAATAATCTGTTGATGATAAACAGTTCTTTGTCATTGTTTGTTATCGTTAACATTATTCGTTTATTTTTATCATTAAATGACTTTTATTTAATATAGCATCTCGATAATGGTTATTTATTGTTTCGAATTGGCACAAAATAATTCTTGGTCGTTTTGTCGAATGTCATGGAACAATAATTTCTAATCTGATTTAAAGTTCCAGCGCGTAACGATTACAAGAACGCTGCGCTCGTTAAAATCCATAGGCATGTACCAGGTGTAATACAAGGGCAATTGCCTGTAGAACAAAATGGAAATAACAAGAATAAACCACTGAAAATTACTAGCTCACAGTTTAACAATGTTCCATGTGAAATATTCCAATATTCCTACTGAAATATTCCAAGCAGATGGGAAAAACTATGCAGCTCAATATGTTTTTAGTTAAATGTTCAAAGTAAACATGTTCCAAGTAGAATATTCCAATATTTCAAATGAAATATTCCAAATTTAAGGGGAAAAACGATGCAGCTCAGTGTGGTTTTAATTAAATGTTCAAAGTTAACATGTACCAAGTGAAATATTCCAAGTATAAGGTGAAAAACGATGCAGCTCAATATGGTTTCAGTTAAATGTTCAAAGTTAACATGTTCCAAGTGAAATATTCGAATATTCCTAGTGAAATATTCCAATTATAAGGTAAAAAACGATGCAGCTCAAAATTGGTATTAATTAAATTTTCAAAGTAAACTTGTTTCAAGTGAAATATTCCAAGTATAAGGTTAAAAAG
>CAJUYI010002382.1:10990-22198 GCA_910591695.1 Galerucella pusilla
TTGAATAACTTAGTTTTTTTAAATAAAACTAAAAATATATCAATCTCGCTAAAAACCTTCCGTCTAGACTTTTTTACAAAATGTCAAACTGACAACTAACATGAAGTAACAGCAACAAACTAAATTTATGTTTTCCAAATTTTTATCAATTATATTAAATTTTATGTTTTTATCACTTTCTTCAAAATTAGAAAAAATCTTGTATGCAATACGTTACATTAGGCATTTCGTAACTGATGGCATAAATAGCTATTCCACAATTCAATAAATCTATCAAGAAAATCTCCTGTTGCCAGATACTAAGATGTGGGATAATAGCATATTTGGATATTTTATTGTTATCATTGTCAAATACACATTTGATTTCTAGATGTACCAGTGGGTGCGGGTAACGGCCAGCCCAATGGTGCAATTCCAAGTTTACCTTCCCCCACAATGCCAACGTTCAATATGGCGGCACAAACTCCTAACGGCCAACCAGGTGGTCAGGAACAAGTATACACTAACGGAATCCCTCCTCAAACTTACCAAGCACGTGAGTAGATATAAATAGTTTTTATATCATTATATTATTGGTTAAGCCAAATTTTTTCATAACATTCACAGTAATTCTACAGGAAAATTTCTATGTTTTAGACGCGCTACATCTGTCCATACCTGCACAAGGCTTGCCCAACGGCGAAGCTGCGATACAGCATCCTGCATATCCAGGTATGCAGCCGGCGTATCCTGGTGTTGGTGAGTGTTGATGAATAATAGATTCTGTCAGTCCATAATGAATTATTTACTACAGAGACATAAGCGACGTTTTAAAAGTCAAATTATATTTTACAACTTCAAACAATAATTGAAATTGATGCTAATAAATTAATTATGATATGACTTCCGGTTTTCCTCAAGCTTTCGGTCACGTGACCCCATCAAAAGTAGGTAATTTTTGTTGGTTGACTTGTTTAAATGAGAAACAGATCTTCAATTGATGTCTCTGTATAAATAACTCGTTTGTTTTCAAATTTTTGTTCGATTCAATCAGTTCATTCATTTAAATGTTCCGTGTGTGAGCTTGCGACTTTTATACATTTATATGTTTCGATGTTACCAACTGATATATGTGTTTGATGCTACTTAATGTTACAACATTATTAAAAGGCTCTATAGATGTAAATACTTACGACAAAATTGATAATATTGGTGACAATACAAAAAAAAATTAGGAAAAACCATATCAAGAATGGATAGTGTCAAATTTGAGCTCTGTCATCCAAACTTGATAGTAGAATATTATGTATTGGAATTCATACTTAGTACCCATGATAAAACTCTCATAAAATCAATGTGATTGTTAAATCGAAATATACACCCTTCAATAGACGATGAATGTGTTCTGAATGGTGAAGTCGGTCTGCGAAGTCAAAGCTTCAAGTATCGTCTATCCATAAATTGTTGCTATGAACACATGTTATTGGGGTAGGATGCGTACTTAGCCATTAGGAACATCCTGCTCCAGATTCACCCAGATTTAGTAGTAATTGGGTATAGAAACTCAAAATCCCGGATAGGACATCAAATCATACGTTAAAAATCTCAAGAGCCTGTCAGTAGGTACACTCTAGTTTGTCTGTGGAATCATACTGTAAGCAATTGAAGCAGCATGAAGTCTTGTCCTTTAAATTGGTTGAGGATCAAGTGAAATCAATGAATGTGGTGGAAAGGTTAATAAATTTGATGGATCGGATAATAAATCTACCACTGAAGATGACTTGCTTCTAGAGTTAGCAACCATGAATTACTGATCTTTGTGTTGCTATGTCTCTCCAATGCTCTTCATGTTAATGATGCCAACTTCAACTAAGTTTAAGTTCGAGTTAGAGATGGACAATCGACTCAAAATTTCTATAATAATGTTAATACGAGAATTTTCAATTATCTAAACAAAGCACATCTACCTACCAAATTGAACGGATTTGTTGCAACCATTTTCTAACCTAGCCCATCAAATTTTTCCATATTTAATGACAGTGGATAATTTTGATTGCATGTTAAATCGAGTGATTCACATTTTGATGTGTTTTATTATCGATTTTCAATCTAATGCACAGTAATGCATTAATAATTTATTAGGCACTGTACATAAAAACAAACATTACGATTGTGGTATTAGGAAATGATTAAGCTGAATATTTAATACCTTAATAACATTCGATATTGGGAATACATTTCTAATATAATTTATTTTGAATATGACAGTAGTTTCACTTTGTTTGTTGAATTATACATGAATGAAAACATATGGTTTGAAACTTTTAAAATACAAGAAGATTCTTATCACAATTTTCCACTCCGCCTCAGCCTATTTTCCCTAGCACTGAGCCTTAGGGTGTAGTTAATGATAATTTCATTGATCTCTCTAATGATATATGTAGCCATTTATTTAAATACATTCACAAGCTACTATGAACACTTTTTGTTTTTATATTAAAGCATGTTTGATATTGCATTTGTGGAGAAGTGTTATTTGTTTATGTTTTTCGGCAGCTTACCCCGCCGTTTATGGTCAATTTCCACAAGCTATACCACAACAAATGTCAGCAGTTGCTCCCGCACAAAGAGAAGGTAAGATATCGCTCTTTCAACTAACTATAAAGACACTTAACAACATTTGCAGAACATTAAAAACATAATTTTTGAAAAATATAGAATGTCTTTGGAGATATTTGGTTGAAATAGTTAAGGATAATTATATTGATATTATATTCTAGTGCCTTTAAGTGTACTACACAGGTTCTTGAAAATACTCCCCCAGTTTAATATATTCGAAGAAATGTTAACCCAAGCAAACTCCTAAGCAATTGAATAGCAAGCAAGCTTGGATAATAGTATGAACCTCTCTATTTCAATTGAAAAAGTATTCAAAGCATCTATTGATACCAACATTAATGCATAATCTTTTTACGATAATCGTTAATTTCAACTTTGAATGTAGCTCAATTATATTTTATGAAAGTAGCTTAGGATAAAGTCAATAATTTGTTGAGGTCACGTTTCTCATCACCAATATGATAAATAAAATACAAAATTATATGAAAGCTTAGCAAATCCAGTAATAATCTATTTTATTCATTGATATAGTCGTATTCTTCATTTAGTATTTGTTGTACTCCGATCAGTATAAAAAAAACACAGTCACTATTTCTGTATCGAATATCTGTGGGGAGTGTCAACAAATCCAATATAGTTTATAAATATTACATTATCGCGCCCAGTATCTCGAGGGCACATCTATTGCGCTAATTTTCACGTAATTCATTTATTTCGCCTGGTACTTCGGAATAGCTGCTTTACTTTTATTTTGTAACAGTACAACTATAAGCCAACTGTTATCAATATATCAATATATCAATATATTCATTTAATATGCATGTTACAATGTTTTTATGATAAAAAAATGCTAAACTAGTTCAAACTTATAATTTTGTAAGATTGTTGAAACTTACAATCTTTCAGCAGTTATCGTAATTTCAGAACTGCTATTATTTGAGATTGTATGTTTGATAAACAAGTTTTTACCTCTTATCAAAAAGCTGTTTTTATTCTTCTTGCTAGCTTCCTGGTCTCTTGGAATAGATGGCCGAAGTAAGCTTTGCCTGTTTTTAAAAAATATCTTTTTATTCTTAAAGTGTCTGAAAATGTTTTAAGTGTTCTTAATAGTTGATTATGAAAATATTACTATTTCATTTTTGTTTTCATTTATTCACGCATTATTTGTTTCAAAGTCTCATTGCATATTGATGTATTTATTGACTTGATGTTGAGTGTTTAATATTTGCATTTTTGTCGTGCTGTAAATATTTGTCTAACTTTCATGAGCCTTCTTCGACAATTGAGTAATCTAAACATGAAGCTTTAGCTCCATTTTCATTTTTAAGGTTGTTGATTTTCAGTATCTCTATGTTCTCTTCGATTAATTTTAACAGTGTAATATAGTATATTTTGTCAAAATATCTTGTTTCTTGAACGCAGTTCAACCAGCTACGTCTCAAACTAGCTAACACATGAATTAGAATTATTTTTTCAATGATAAATTTGAATATAGATTGAAACATGGACATAATGCCCCATTTTTAGTCTTAAAGTATTTTACTTTTAAAAAGACGAGAATAATCTTTCCGGTTTCCATTCATCTTAATTCAAACTATATGTACAAAAGAAGACTCATTAATAAATAATATACAGTGTGGAACATCCAAATGGAAAAAATTTGATAACGAATAAATGAAGGCGTTGGAAAATGCAATTTAAAAAAAAATTTACAGGGAATGTCTTGTAACATTAAAAATACAAATCAACGTGTTCAAGCAATTTTCCAAAGGCATCCTCATTTATTCGTTATTTATTACATTTCACACTGTATGTGTAAAAATGTGAAAGAAGATTAAACTGGAAATTAAATCACAATTGCTTGTATCTGTAGTTAAATCACATTTCAATCGGTTGAATTTTTTTTCCACATTTAATTTGTTTTAAATTTGTTTTTTCAAACTTAAAAAAATCTGAACATATTCTTATTTCCATAGGTTGCTCAATATCAGGTCCTGAAGGTTGCAACTTATTCATCTATCACTTGCCACAAGAATTTGGAGATGCCGAATTAATGCAGATGTTTCTACCCTTTGGAAACGTAATTAGTTCGAAAGTGTTTATAGACCGTGCCACGAACCAGAGTAAATGTTTCGGTAAGTAATCCCACCTTATTCGTGGCAAGTATTTCCAGAAACGAAACCAACTAAAAACCACACAATTAGACGGTCCAATCTCAATGTCTGCAGTTAAGATTACAGTTATACAGCCCCCATTCAATGATGAGGCTCATCCACCGGCTAAATAACCTCCAATAATTCTTATGACCGTTTGCACCAATTGATATTTAAGTAGACTTAAAGTTAAGTGGCGCTTTGAGAAAGTTTTGTTTTGCATCATGAACAGCTGGTCATTTTAAGGCTGCACTTAGCTAAGCTTAGAAAATCGCTCTCTTATTCTCTACTTATTCTCAAAGTGGAGATTTCTAACCTAACATTATTGTGTTTTTATTGACATATAAAGGTCTTACTGTGTACCTGCTTTGGAGCACTTCTTGACTGTTTGTAGTCTATATTTCTTTTTGAGCCTCCTTATTAGTCCGTCCATGTAAAGGTGACATATTACTGTCGATAGGACTTTTTCCTGAGGACATTCTCTAACTGATATTGTTCTATTTATCAATATAAGAATGATCAGATCTTATGGCATGCAGACTATCCATCTGATTGTTGCGAGTTGCTCTCGTGAACAATTTCTAAGAGGTTTTGTCAAAGGCATCCTTTAGATCGAACAAGTCTCCTTATAATACTCTCTGTGACGTTATTCTGATGATGAATCCTGGTCTGATATATATGGATCCAAGTTGAATGGTCTTTCCTCTAATGAGCATTTCATTGAATGCAATTTATGTTGGGTAAAGGAAAACTATAAATAATCGGCTTGAATGTTACTTTTATTTAAGATATAAAAATGAATTTCCATATAATATTTTGTTTCTAATATTTTTTAGGATTTGTATCTTTTGACAACCCTGCTAGTGCTCAAGCCGCGATTCAAGCAATGAACGGCTTCCAAATAGGCATGAAGAGACTAAAAGTCCAATTGAAAAGGCCCAAAGATGCTAGCAGACCTTACTAACCCTGGCCCTTAGAATCGTGGGTGCCCCACTTAAGGGTGCTTATTCGCCACTAGTATACACTATATATATATATATAAATATATATTATTATAAACACTAGTTTAACCTTAAAAACATACCTGGCGAAACTCCGAGCACTACTGTTGCAAAAATAAGTTAAGCAGTATTAAGACTATCTACCAAGTATAATAAATGTCACAGCAGATGATACAAAATACAAAATTAAGTTCAACATTAACATCGGTATTTCTTTTTTGTTCTTAGTGTTAAGAATGAAAAGTTGAATAATCTGTTCCAACATTATTAGTGCTTGGACAGAGACGATTTTAAAAACCATTTTTTTCTATTTTGAAAACTGTGGTGGAATTATTTTATTATGTAAATAGATATAAATAGCATTTAGGAAAAGTGCATTTACGGAGACAATAGGTATATCCTCTGGATGATAAAGCAAAGTAACTGGGAAATTGGAAAGAATTATAAAAATAGATCAGATTGAAGAAAATAGTAGAGTAAGTAGTAAAGAAATTGAAAAATAAAATGAAATTGGTGAGGTTATCTGCTTGGGAGTTACAAATGTTGGAGTATAACTGAAAAATTTAAAAGCGCTCTCCTGTTTTGGGAAAGATAGGAGAACAACAATAACTCATTATCAGAACATAGTTTGAAAATGTTAAAAGTAAACGACAACAGAGCTTGTTGGAATACGAACTCAATTTTTGTGTCATCCGCCTGTTGACTACTCTAACCGAATTCTTAAAAAAATTAGTCTTCTCCCTTATTTGTGCAACTAAGAAAAAATTAAAAGAAGTGCGACTGCGCTACTCAACCTAATCCACAAACTCTCTCTTCTCGAGAAATTCCAAATGGGCTGTGATTAAATAACAAATCAGTGTTTGATTGTACAGGCCGTTTTGTATTCTCGTCTACGTGAAATATTGTATTTATTTTGAGATTATTCTGTGCTCCTCGTTAGTCTTTGTAAGTATTAAATGTGTGTTTAACTGTTATTCGATAAGATAAAAATAAAAATGTGTAAAAGGTGAGTTTATTCAAAGGCGATAATCTGAATTTGAACAAAAAATTGTACGGTGAAAGAATAATTTATAGTGATAAAATTTGTTGTGAATGCCACTCACTACTCTTGTTTATTTACCATGTGTTCAGAACATTTGTGGGAGCTATTGAGTGATGGATTTTCTTTAAAAGTAAGAACTTTTCTACTCCGGTTTTATCAGGCAATTGATGAGAAAGATGTTTTCCGTTTTAACAATTTAAATATTAAGAAACAATAAATGATTTCATTCTCAAAAAGTCAATTCGCATCAAGTGCTCACAATAATTTTAAGAGTAGAAATGTTTCCAAGTTTAGTAATCAAGTGATATTTGGATAGAGCCAATTTTTTTTGTGTTTTTGGAAAAAAATTCGAAATTTTGTCGTTATAGCGACCTCATGGTGACAATCACAAGGGATTTACTTGAAATAATTATTGTATAATAAATATTCACTAGTGGATTTGTGAAAATGTTTCAATCTACCTTTATTGATAATCGCTGTTGTATAAACTCATCGAAAATCTCAAGGGGCGGTGGTGCTATCGCTAATTCAGTTGCCAAATTTAGTCCAGGTATGTTTTCTGTGATGCGACGCTAGTCACAGCGGCTCGGAGAAGTTATTTAATTAGGGTGATCTTTCTCATAGAGTCCACTTGGAACGTATGAACTGTTGTTAAATTAAAAATGTTAGAATCGCCTCGATTCAAAGAAATACAAAGTTAAGAAATTCTGGAAAGCTATATACGATCAATTTATCATTTAAAGTATATTAAAACTGATCATATTTATGCCTCCTATATAAAATCTCATATAAGAGCAGCAGTGAGCACACAATTCTACGTACATTTTTTTATTGAAAATTCCACACTAGTGATTTTTAACCAATCAGAACGTGTATTTCTGTCAGATCACCACAGCAACGGATGAATTTTATCGGAAATTTTTTCCTGGTGGGTACCCAACAGCGAATTATTCTGGAATTTTTTTTGACGTTTATAATGACAGATTATTATATTTGACAATCTAATTTTTATTTGTTCACATAATAATGTTGATTCATTTCAACTTTCAACTAGAGCTTAGATGTTCTTCAAATTCTTTGGACCATTATGATAACTGTTTATATTAAAAACGCAATTATTATATATGGCAGGTTGATTAGAAGCTGCTTGTTCTTGATTTAGAGATTCTGGGATTGTCTTTGCAAGTACTTGATGAAGACGAAAATTGATGCTGCTGGAAATAAACACAATTGGTGTGGAATTTTCTTACCGAATACCACACGAGGTCAAATTTAATCCGGAAATTTTTTCGCGCTCATAAATATTTTTGGAAAATTATCCCTTGTCTTCGACTCGGGATAATTTTCAAAATATCCATGAGCTCGAAAAAATTTGACCTCATTTTTTTTGTTTTTTGGGCGATTTATTTTCTTTTTGCAGGCCTAATAACCTAACATGTTCTCAACGTGACTGTAAATTTGGAAGCAAAAATAATGTACAGTGTCAGACTTATAAAAAAAATTTTATAACAGTGCATTTGAGCTCGTTTCAAATGAAAACTGTCTTATTTGTAGCGAGCTCAAATGCACCGTTATATAATTTTTTTCATAAGTTCGACCCTGTATATTATTTTTGCTTTCAAATTTACAGTCATGTTGAGGACATGTTAGGTTATTAGACCTGCAAAAAGAAAATAAATCGTTCAAAAAACAATGAGAGTATTTTCAATTAAAAAATGTATGCCTTTATTTCGGCCCACAATGTATATGTCCAAGAGAGAACCACATCATACATCCCCTCCAAGAAACGCCCACCACTCGATAAGTCTTGACACACTCGCTGGAGAAGGGGATGCGACATTGTATCTCTGTTGTCCTACAGCTTTCCCTCTTTCACTCACAGAATGGCAATATAGAGAGTTATTTCCAATCAACTATATGAAAAGTTACATTACAAATGACAAATTATTGTTGCTAGCTTTCCACTTTCCTCTGCACACTAATCAATGATTCCTATAAAAGATATGTCAACTAACCGTATAGCTTTATTTTACAAAAATATTTGAATACCAATGAAACTAAAATGAAGTGAGAACTAAAATGGCATATCAACTAAAAGGTTGTTTTTATTGTTAATTAATTGTTAAAATACATTACTCGTGAGAAAAAAAAACAATAAAATATGATAAGTGTGATGTGTTTTGAGGTCGAGGTCTTGAGTGTTGATTTTGTTAATTTGAAATAAATGAAAATAAAAAGTTCGTTTGAAATGGACTCTAGAAGTTGTATGTCGGGGCTCCAATATTTTTTGAATTGTTTAAAGAGCCAATGACGTAATATTTATATATATTTATTTAATAATACCTATACAAGAAAAAATATAGTATAATATTTCTACTAAACTTTAAGTGACATAATCCTTAAAAAGTACCAACTATATATTAATATGTAAATTATTAGCGGTAGAGCGTAGGATAGACCAGAAGATAACACAATTAAAGAGTGGTCGAGATACCAAAAAATTGGTATAGCCATCAGTAGATGAACTAAGCGCAATCAAGGCCCCTTCTTTAGTGACTCATGACTGGCCACTGAGAAGCGGTATTTGCCTAGGCTTATTTCTTCTGCTATTTTATCGATTTTAGAACAATATGTTCGCGATTTATGAATTTTATCAAATGTAAGTAAGTTTATTATATCAAACAAGTGCGTTTTCGCCAAAATAGTTGTTGAGGAGTTAGTTTATGCTTTGCGGACGAATCAGTCCCAGGCCGGGAAAGGGGAGTGGATTTCAAAACTCGGCTGGGCCACTCTAGTCAAATTATCAAGCCATCGGCTAAATTAGTTAATATTAGACTTAATTTAGACTCTCTTGATGACTACTTTGTTTACTGATATTGGAATTCCATTTCGCATCGTTAGAAACTTGATTCTCTAATTTTTTTTCTTGAACGCACAAACAATATTGAATATTTATACAATATACAATAGAGTTAACTGAAGAGAAATCTGCTTGAATCCTAGGTAGACTGCTGTACTCAATTGTTACCATCATAGTTAAAGTTCTCTCTAGGCAAAAGTACCCAGTCTTAATTCGCCATGGTGCCTCAACCTCTTCACATTCATTGTACATCATGTCCCGTTTTCCCTTAACACTAGTCCCACTTCTCCGTTTTCCTGCCTTGATTGATTGATTGCTCCGGCACCAAAGAACAGTAGTTTTCATTAAGATCAACAGTATTTCCACTAGCTCCTTCTTGGAGAGATCCTTCCCTGTATACTTTTAATCCTAGTCCATATCACCAGTTAGCACAAATTTCATCTTTATCTTCATTTTCTTCGTCATTGGAAACAAAATATCTGTTCTCTCGGTCAGCTCTACTTTCTTAGTCAAAAATCTGATTAAAAATGTCTTGTTTGTATCCACTGAGCTCTACAGTCTTTGATATATCAAATGCTGGTTCAGGTGCCCGCACTTCAGTGTCTTTCTATTGTGGTTTGCCAGGGTTTGGAGATATTTTAGATCCATATCCACCCCAGATCCGCCACTGTGCCACACCAGTGTTGCATTGTGAGTGCATGCTTGCAGCCTGAACAAAGAAAGTGCAAGATAAATAAGTATCTCAGTTGTATCTTCGCGTATATTGATTCTGGTTATTTGTAGCATTGAAAGCATAGACCTGAAGTTCCAAGTTGGAATCAACACTTCGTAGAAGGTTATCTATTCAACTGTTTCTCTTCTCCTTGCAATTATTTCCAGACGTTCCAGTTTAGTCAATTGGGAGGTCCTCGACTTTCTTATCTCTTCAGTTTTTACCAGGTTTTGGCACCAAATTCACAAACAGCTGTCTATCAATCAATCCCAACATTTATTCGAATATAAATAACCAAATGGTTAGTGAATAAGTTGTTTTAGAAATTGACGTTCCAATACAAGTACTCACAGTAGTCATATAGTGTTAAGATATATATTTAGTGAACATATATAATATTTATTGCATCCAATGTATTTAGATATACATTTTTATATTTTTATTATCGATAATTTTGTTTTTTATTTCGGCTGAGATAATATCGTGCAATATTAACAGAACGACTGATGATATCGTTGTATAAAACCGTACTTAAAATAATTTTTTTAAAACTAATAATTTGCTATTATATTTTTCTTTATAAAAACTTGTTCGTACGATGACAAAAAGGATATTAAATGGAACGGTAGTACTGTGTTTGGGTTTGACATTTGACAGTATTTTAAACTGTAAATATATATGTAAGTAAATAAAATTGTGCAGATCACTAACATGCTAGATTTGATGTTAGTATGGTAGTCTTGTTTTAGCGTTCAAAAATTTGAATTATATTGTTTTGTAAATAATAATACCTAAATGGTACCGCCTGCTAGAGGCTGTTTTATCAAACGTGAAACCTTCCA
>CAJUYI010002383.1:0-32616 GCA_910591695.1 Galerucella pusilla
TACTCAATTGAAACGCGCGATTTGCCGACGCATGCGCGAATAAGAGACATATAAACATATAAATTCGAATTAGCATCTAATAATGTTATTGTGACCATAATTATTCCTGTTTTATTTAGTCAATTGATAATTTGTAACAAAAAAAATTAGGTTATGTGTGTTTATATGTGAACAAAATCAAATATCTCTTCATCCCCTCCACTTTATTTCCTACTCAAGTCCAACTGATACCCCCTTACATCACATTCAGCATCGGTGAAGGGGGAGGAAAAATCTCAGCACACTTCGAAGTGAGTATATCAATAAGAACGCGCACATTACCGATGTGAGCTGAGATTAACTGACATCTCAGTCAAAAAGAACACACCTAATGTCTACTATGCGTAAGGATGTGAATTTTATTACTTGTGGTGTTGTGTTTCTTTTGGTAATCTCTTTTGTAGCGATGTAGAAGGTAGAAGAAGGAAACAATATTTTACACATTTGCAAAAATGTTCTGTCGTCAGAAGAAGTATGATATAAAATTATGAAGCTGTGTAGCTGTGGAAACAGTTTTATATTTTTCAATTTCATCCTGATACTTTATTCATTCTACCAAAAACTATTTTATATTTCCCAGATATATATTTTTTATTGGTTTATTTGTCACAAGTTACAAGAAGTAACAATTCGATCCTATCGCTCTTATTTGTGATAGAAAGAACATACCATGTATAAATTGGCCTTGACAGACAAGGGTCGTGTCTGAATCCAGAGAATAATACCAAGCGTCACTTGGTCTTTTAGCACTGTACCTTCCAATCAATAAAGGAGTTAATTTAGAAACAGCTTTAATGCGTCTGTTTTTATAAATAGAATCTAATAACATAAATCATCAGATATTTAATGAATTATTAGTTTGGGGATCGTAGATATTTAATTTTAGCTTTGCTTAACTATTTCGAACTGAAATTAAAATTTCTGCTTCTTGTATTCATTTTAATCATGTCTTTAATAACTTTTTAAGCTGGTTCCGCTGGTAGTTTTACCTTGTATTTTGAATAAAAATAAATTCAAATATAATGAAAGTATTGTCGCAATATAATTTTCTACAAATTTACTAGAAAGCTTATCCTAAATCTCAAAAGAAACAAAGGCACGGTTCTTTTCGAATTCAAATGATCAACTTGCCAAAATTTATCGTCTTCCGTTCGACATAGTACGCAACACACGTGATGATCAATGTTTTCTGCTATCAATTACTTTCGGGATTAGGTGCGGTTAGTTGTTACGGCAATACGAAGTCAAAATGTAATTGAATTGGTTAGTGGGATATTTTTTTTTCGGGTTTGATCGATGAGTATCTAACGAACCTTAAAATATATGAAAATGCGGCAACTGATGCAAATCCTATCGGGTATATATGCTTTTAGAGTTGATGGGTAAATTTTATAGTTTATCGCATCCCGGTGAAAGAGTATGTATCGGTAAAAGGAGCCAATCAAAAAAGAGGGAACAAAAGTAGAGGAAGACAGCGATACACTCCAATTTGAATGTTCGCCAGGGGCGCCTGGAGCATTTTTTGTGAAATGAAATGAATCAACATGAATAATTTGTTTTCAGGAAAAATATGTTATTTTGGGTTTGAATATATTTTACTTCGAACATCATCATGTGTATTAGGTGAGGAGCGAAAACAGATAATGTACGTGTCAGTGAGACGACGGGGTAAACGGTTCTCGTGGTGCGTTATGGTGTAGAGTGTGTAAAATGTTTCATAAACGCTCACTTTGTACTCAAGTACAACTTTTATACTCAATGGTGTTGCGTTGTGAATGCACTGCCGCCGTAATTTGTTTTTTCTTCAATTGCGAATGTGTTAAAAGTTCAAAGTAAAACATACTTCATGGTTTTAAATGAAACTAACTGTTTCTAAATAACTCCACAATATATTTGAAAAAATGTGTAAATTGCAAGTAAATTATTGACAATTGTTTCGATAAATATATCATCGTCAGAAACAATTGTCAATAATTTACTTGCAATTTACACATTTTTTCAAATATATTGTGGAGTCATTTAGAAACAGTTAGTTTCATTTAAAACCATATGATGAGTAGATTCCACGAAGTGAGGGTTTATACAGTTAACTCAAAACATACTTTGTAAAATTTATGGATGGGGCCGTATAATTGGTTTCGTAAATTCGTTGCATTTAATATTGGTGACCTATATGGTATAAAAATAATCTCAGACAAAAAAGAAAGGAATTAAACTGCTATAGTTTCTATACTTATGTTCTGGGTAATAAAATTAAATATGCAGTTAAGGGGAAACATAATATAGGGTGGAGAATTGTTGGGAAAATAGTTCCATGTCTTCCGTTTATCCAAAAATCGTAAAAGTGGATTTATATGAGCAGGTGAAGTATGAGAGATATTAAATGTTATCGACAACCGAGCTGGAAGAAAAATGGGAAACCTGACCGGTCACTTCATCATCACGTCCAGACATATTTCTTTTATGAGTACTTTAACGTTGAAAACTGTAGTCTAGACAAATAGTAATCCAAAAGCATTTCTCCTTCTTTTATATAAGGTCGTTTGGCATTTCGCTGGCTGTTTGTTAAAACAGCAGAGATGTTTATAGCTTCAATAAATATACTTCAAAAATAAGTGCCATTAGTGGAAATGTCGTCCAAATTAACACTCAATTCAACGCCTGAAAAGTTATATTTCCACGTAATTGTCGAGAGAAACATGTCATCGATGATGCCACTTAATCTGTTTATATACGGAAGTGGCGTGTTCACAATACAGGGCAAATCGAGAATAATGATAGCTCCATCCAAAAAGATGTTTATAATTGGCATAGATTTATTTGTATCTTGGATTTATCTTATTTAAAAATGTTTATTTGAAAAATGACTTAATAAACCAAACAACTGTAAATAATAACGCCTTAATTTTTGGTTACAGGTCTTTCTCTTCACTCTACGCTAACTGAATAGGTAAGTCCAAATCCGCTTAATATTTCTTAATACTTTCTTTACCATTATCATTTTAAACTGGATGCGATGTAACAATTCGGGATATGGTATAATTAAATCTCTTATTAGCGCAAACTGACCTTTATTCGATTCACTTCAATAATAAATTAAGTTGAGATGAATAAATTGTTTTGAATTATGTATAATTGAATTTATAATAACACATACAAGTTTGTGTGTATTCCATTAATTAATCCTGCAATTAGTTGTTGGAAGCAAATATTCCAATAATTATAATGGAATTCAAATAATGTAACTGAATTGTATACTATACCAATATGGGGAATTCATTGTCGCGTGCTTGTCATGACATGCTTTGTTTTGGAACACAAACAATTTCATTTTTAAGTTATAATCATATTTGCTCTCTCTTAACAAGTTGTGTTTTCGCGTCTAGTTTGCAAGCCACTCGAATTTATGCTTTCAACAGCACTCAGATGTCCAAAAGAGAATCTGAATTATTCAAATGATTTGAACCATAAATAGTAATAGATCAGCATGGGGGTTGGATAATAAAGGGTAAGGCAAAAATTCTTTGACTAATAGTCTTGTTGTTATTCCCAATTTTCACACTTTTTTTGAAATTCCTATTTGAGAAGTGCTTTTTAAATCTTGATCAATAATTCTGACTGAGTTGAGGCAGCCTGGAGTTGCATGTGAGTCTTAAATGCGCTCTGACCGTTCCAAGATCATGGTAGCCTGGAAGGATCATATAGGCAACGGAATCCATGATTGTTGTTGACAATTGGCATGATCGCAAGAAAATCTTTAGAATAATATAATATATATAATACATTTATTATCCACATTAAGTATATAACAGAAACACAACATAGTGTAGGATGAACATTACAAAATAGCGACAATTTTTCGAATGTTTCCAACTGATGTGGATAAATGGCTAGATTGGTTCAGGTTCAGACGAGTAGTCCTTTCCTGCTGCTGAATGGTCATTTGTATTGTAACTCCTGGACTATAACCAAAATCAATGACAGTAACTACCGACAAACTAACTGTCAAAGCTTCCAATGAATTCTTGATAAAACCATTTTATATCAAAAACCTAATTTATTACACACAAACACTAGGAAACTGCGATTTGAAAACATTGATTAACGTGGATCCAAATATCTACGGGCATATATTGAGCTATCGTCTACATCAGTGTCTATTGTTGTAATGATTTTCAATCAATCAATGCTATCAAAATCATAACCGCAGCCGACATGCCTTGGATTATTATTAACCAGAGCACGGCAAACCGCACACAACAGACATAACGATGATGATGACAATCGCAGTTTTATTAGGTTTGGTCAGTTTTTGTTTGTCTCCGTCATCATCTCTATAAATTTTTTTAGTTGATTCAATTCAAGGGCTCTGGTTAGTCATCTGGTTTAACAATTCCGTTATCCTTATTATTACCTTGGACTATGATATTATATTAGGCTAATCCTAAAGGACTCCGATTTAATGAGAAAGGGAATTGGATGGGCTAAGTATAATTAAATTGATGGAAGTTTCATAAAACTTACATCTATGAAGGCAGCTGATTTATGAAGTTAATGAAAGTGGCTTGAATAAGCAGAAAGCACCGTACAGTCACAGTTTTGTTGTAGGCATTTCAAGGTAATTGGAGTTGGATTAAATTTGAGAACTGATCCATTTTGGTTGTTATTAAAAAGAAGTACTCAGGCTTTAACTTATTTTTACTTCGAAAATATCAAAAACACATCATTTGGATGGTCGCCGGCTCACAAAATAACGAGTTTATTCCTTTCCATTGCACCATACTGTATACTCCCAACAAAGTTCTTTATCATTGTTTGAAAGTAATTTAAATTTCCTCTGTAATATTTATATCCTGTACCTCTTTTAGACAATTTGGTTGTTATGTAATCCACAAAGTTTTCTGTAAAGAATATCTTAACTTTTTGAACTCACTTTTTTCTTGATCCCTTGAGCATTACAGAAAATTCTTTGATATATATATATATATATATATATATATATATATATATATATATATATATTCAACAGTCAAATGACTATCCACATAGTATTTACAAAGTTCTTGCAAGAGATTTTCATGAGTAACGTCAAAGATGTTTTTATTATATTTATTATTAATAAACCCAACTCATTCCTCACTACTCATCTATCTATTGTTCGAGAATTTACAGTAAATTTTATGTATATTTTGGTTATTCAGCTTTTACCATGATTCTATAGAACAGCCTGATGATGGGATTGTATCTTAACTAGTTGCATTTGGATGACTTGCAGAGAAATTATGTTACATTGTGTTTTATTAAACTTCATAAATAAATTAATTCAACTGAAATAGATATGCCGTAATTTCCTTCTTATTTATGCTTTCTGTTGCTTCAGATAAAAAGAAAGTGTGAAAAATCATGCTTCATTGACATGTACGAATGAAAATACTCGTGAAAATATTGATACGAATATTAACAAAGTTATTGAATAAGTTTACAATCATTCATTTAGGAAAATAAATTTAATAAGGGAGAAAGGTTGATATCTATTTGGTCATTAAGAAAACTACCTGAATATTTGTTTTTATTTTTTGCAATTCATTTACGAAATGTCATCATTTTGACACTCATTTTAGTTGCAAAACGTGGGACAACAAATTCATTTATTTTTATTAAGAATACCTAGTTTTATTATGAAACTAATTAGACGACTACATATTATAATATTTTTATTGAGAAATCACTGTCATTTATTATAAATATTAAACGTACAGTTTTGAAACGTATTGCCACGGAATACTGCTGCCTTTTGTTTATTACTTGTAGACATATATGAAACCCCAGATGATACATCATTGTTAAAAAACTCAGCCACGTTTGAATTCATTGTTATGCTTGTCGATGTACTTTGTTTCGGAACTGCGATATTGTCGATATTAGTCAATTTATTTTGCCCAAGTATCTTCACAGCTGTTTTTCTTCCACCATGCCTTTTCAACGTTTGTATATCAGCACCAGCATCTGACAGTAACGTTGCAGACGATCTGCGAAATGCATGGCTAGTGTATAATTTAGGATATTGCAAGTCAAGGAATGTTGCTATTTTTTGGGGGGAGTCAGAAAATGTGTTGATGCCAACAGGTTGAATATTGCATTTCCGTTTCGATATCCGAGGAAAAAACGATTATTTTTTACATGGTTTGGACACATTTTAATGTATTTTCGGACTAATGCAATCAGATTAATTCCATCAACATCACCTTCGGTTATTGTAAGAATTCTCTCAATCTTTGTCTTCGTATCTGGAATGCTTATTTTAATAAAAGAACCGCAGTCGCTAACATCCTCGGTCCGCATATTTAGTAATTCATTTCTTCGGCAACCTTCTGCTATCCCAACTATAAAAATTACTTTTTTCATTTTCGTCAACTGAATTACAAAAAATCTTGTATATAAACACGATGCAAAACGCCGTGTTTTTTGCACACATCTAGTGCAAAAACACGTTCATTTTGCAACTAGTTGTATAAATAGCTATTTGCAATATTCATGAAGTTTGTGAAATAGTTACTAAAATACAGAAGCAGTAATTGATATTATGAGTAAAATACAATTTTCCTTATTATTATTTGTAAACGTAGGTTCCGTTTTGCCATTGTTACACTTACATTATCTGACAATGGTTATCGTTATACCTCACATTTATTACCGGCACGCGACATTTCAAGAATTTACTTTATATTATATTCGTATGAAAAATATGACCTTATTTTCCATTGTAAATTGGCGTTTCTTCATGCAATAAAGTGATCAAAATATTTTATAACAATACGTAGGTAGAAAGATTAAATTTCGAATGTTTTTTATTAATTATTTCAAAAAGATTTAGAACAAATATAATTTTGTTGTTATTAATATATATATTATCAAAAACCCAATAACCATAGTATATGGTGTGAGGTATACTTTTACAATTATACTTATTCCAACTAGGTACATCAGATTATGCTTAAGACATATATCCATTTTTTCATCGATGCTCCGGTCCAGATAGAATTTTATTCATGTACAAATTTAGCTCATTGTTTTTTATCTCTTGCCATTGTTTTTGCTTCTGTCCATGTTTTACCTTTTTCTTGCAGTATGCCTACCATAACACTATCCCATGTTTGCTTTGGTCTTCCCTTTTTCGTTGTTTTTTGTATTTTTGATTGCCATACGTTTTTAACTGGTCTTGTATCGTTCATTCCTTGTAAATGTCCCCACCGGCTTAATTGTCTCTTTTCAATAAATTTAAGTGTTGATTCTATTTCAAGGTCTTCTCTTATTTTCGTATTTCTTATTTCATCTTTCTTTGAGACTCCTTCAACTCGCCTAAGATACTTCATCCCAACTGCTTGTATTCGACTCTGTTGTCTCTTTGTTAATACCCAGGATTCACATCCGAATGTTAATATTGGCCGGTAAATTGTTTTAAATACATTTAACTTCGTTTTCTTGGAAATTTCTTTTTTATTTATAAATGTCGAATTCATCGTGTGATAAAGTTTCATCGTTTTTTGTACTCTATTGGTAATTTCGACTTCTTGCGTTCCATTTTCTTCTATTTCTACTCCCAAGTATTTATATCGTCTAACTTGCTCAATTTTTATTCCATCTAACTGTATATTTAATGTTTTTGTTTCGGTCCTATAACCAAAACTTTGGTTTTACTTTGCTTAACTGTCATTCCAAGTTCTTCAGATACCGTGCTCCATATTTCCATATTCTTTTGTAAATCCTTATCTTTCTCTGCCATAATTATTAAATCATCTGCAAAAGCTGCTTTTGATATATCCACTCTTTTTAAATGTCTGTATCCAACGTGTAGTTTTGCCATTTTGGTTGACGATTTTTTAATTATTTCATCAATAAAAATTGTGAATAATAATGGACTTAGTCCCCCTTCTTGCCCTAATCCTTCTTGTGTTGAAAATGGTTCTGATGTTTTATTTTTGTATATTACACAATTTCTATTATTTTTGTAAATGTTTTTGATTATGTCTATTATTTTGTAGTTTACTCCCCTTCCTTCTAATACTTTCCATAACTTCTCCCTTGTTACTTTGTCAAAAGCTTTTTCCATGTCTATGAATCCTATATATACCTCTTTTTCTTGTTGTGAGAACTTATCAATTATCTGTTCCACCGTAAATCATTTTGTTGTTAATATACCTAATTTGACATTGGACAAAAGTAAATTAACCTAATGTTTCATCGATAAAACATGTTATAACTTCCTAAATTGCTTCCGCAGGTAGTTTCACATTGTATACAGGATATTAACAAAACTCTTGATGCTTTCCTTAATATCTTTGGAGATAACTACCCTTTATTCGCACTGTAGAGCCGTTTGCAAATCAATAAAGTTGTACAACAGCGAAATCACGAAATGTTTAAAACTTTACGAAAAGTAATTTAAAGAAAATTTTATTTAATTCAAATCCGAAAGCGTCTCACATCGAAATAATTTTAGAAAAAAGTTACGTAGAACCAGTTGAGTGTAAAAACGACAAAGGAATTCAATTATAAACTTAACAAGGTTTCGAACTGTGCATTTGACGTGTTGTTGTGCTTATGCAGCGTTTTTGTGATAATGACATTTTAATCAACTGCACAAAATGATGCTACAATCGCAAATTGGCTACTTTATAAAGAAAAAAACAGTTACTATACCATTTACGAATTGATTTTTAAAATATGAAAACAAATTTTGAGTTTATTATCGTCAAATAGGGAGTTATAAGTTGAAGTGAATTAAATTAAACAATAATCTTCAGCTCTAATTATTAATTAAACTAGCTACTCATCAAATTCCCCAGTACATCTGGTTAGTGAAACAATCGATTCTTCCTTCACCAAGCTATACTTTTCAGCAAAACACCACACAAGCTCATGTGGTTTGGTTCTCGATAATGTTTCGTTGTAAATAACATATCAATGACGTTTCAGAATTGCACTTTCCCAGCAAATATTAAATCTAAAGCAAATAATGCCGTTTTTGTCTAAATTTATTGGTAAAATAGACTGTTGGAAGATCCCATGCTCCTTTCTCCTGGTACCCAACCTAGATTTTTTTGAATATGACGGTCTCCACATATTTTTTCAATTAAAAAAGATAAGTACTATGGTTCATGACTCCCCCCTCCCCCAACTTGTCCCAACGTATTCTTAGATCGAACCCCCCCCCAATTTCGCTACGTGACTTATGGACAGCCCTTTAGGAGCAAGAGAAGGAATTTCACTGGTCAGTTTCTGTGTGATTTACCACTTCTGGTAAGATTGCTCATAGCTTTTCATGTTTATTAAAGTGGATAAAGCATCTTGAATTTTTCAAACTAAAATATTGAACTCGACGAAATGTGAAAGCTTTCAAAGGCTTTGCGTAAATAGGTGGAAAATAGCCTTACCAGTTTTCTTCTTGTTATAGCATTTTAAAAAGTTTGAAAGCACTTTTATAATCTCATATTCCAGCTCGAACATTGTTGAATCGTAATAAATTTGTGATTTATTGATTAAGTATTGTAGCCTGACATATTTGTTATAAACATTGTTGGTTTTCATCTTTGCACACCTGCGCTCGCATATTCGGTGCAATTCCAGCTTTATTCCTCCAAACAATGGTATCAATTATATATGTAAACATATTCTCCGCAATTCTGATTAAAAGCTAACATTATAATTGAAATTTGACCGACATTGTTTACGCACATTGCACCATCTTTCAGTTTTTTATTTCAATTTTAATACCATTGAATGTTTCAATAGAATTGGAGGATTGTAGGGTCGCGTCTTAAAGCACGTGCGTTTTTAGGGTTTTCGACTAATAATGCCTCTCTCAAATGATATTTTCCGAAAATTATCCATACATTTGCCATCGGAAATAATTTAATG
This sequence comes from Galerucella pusilla, assembly GCA_910591695.1. Lineage (NCBI taxonomy): Eukaryota > Metazoa > Arthropoda > Insecta > Coleoptera > Chrysomelidae > Galerucella > Galerucella pusilla. The sequence goes on from CAJUYI010002383.1 coordinate 9,958, forward strand.
ATTTTTTTGTCAAAAATCATCGACACTTCAGGGCAGGGGGCTTTCAAATATAGTGTCGTATTATTTAGTTCCGTTCAATCATAAAAATTAATGGATTTGATAATGATAGTATATAAAGGGTTTCAGGACATCTACTCCTGTATTGTAATCTAAAAGAACATTTCTTTAAAAAAGCATTAGAAATATTTCAAATATCCTTTCTGCCATTATAAAGCTGAGTAGCAAGGACAACATTGCTAATGCCTTTATATTTTTTTTTCGGACACATTCGTAACTGATTGATTGAATTCTTTGATACGCCACAAAATTTTTAGCACCCGAGTCGAAGACCGGTTTCTTTTTATACTCGACAGATTCACCCAATGCATGCCTCTGTCTGCTGCTGGTCATTGTTACTGAAATTTATTGAATCAATATTTTTTGTTTGTTGAAAAAAATTGTTACTTAGAAAAAATTATAATCTGAATTTTCAATACCATCAACAATAGTCTTTATTCCCACTGATTGCCACGTAGTACAAGGTCAAAGTTTCCAATTTCTTGGATAAAGATTGAAAATAATTAAAGATCACATTTCAGAACCTTTAAAATATTCAATAAATAATTCCATTAGGAACGGGTATACTTTCCTTCCGCTCTTAATAGACCAGTAAATATAGAATAAGTAGGAATTACAATTAAAATTGGGAGAAGACCTACGAATAATGATATACCAATTATGATCTTCATGTAAATATAGACTCGTAAGACTCGTAAAATATTTAACTCTTTGATTAGTCCTTCTTTTCATGTGTACCCATTAATCTGATTACTTCGTGCTTTGTTAATGTGTAATTTTTTTCTGTTAAACTTTAAATTGATGTATTTTTTGAAAAGTATCATGAATAAACTTCACTACTACCTACGACTACTACCTATGCATATTTCGACTTTTAACCAATGAGCACAAAATGATGCCCATTTTGCACGAGGATGAAATTTGCAGCACGAGCCGAAGGCAAGTGCTAAGATTCATACGAGTGCAAAATGACCATTTTGTTGCGAGATACATACTATACTTTTTCTATGACAACATATCGTTCACGTTTAATACATGCATACATTGCAAAAACTTTGAGAGAAATATACTGATAATATTTCATTACTCCGAATTCCCCGCTAATGGGCTTCCTATCTGATTGAAATATGAATTGAAGAAATATGTAAATTTTTTTATTGCTATTTCTAATAGGTACACAGAAATAGAAGCCTTTAAATATGTATTTGTAGAAAGCAACTATGAAATTACTCGTTACCTACTAAAACTTTGACAGAAACGATCTGCTGATATTTCATCAATTTGTCGCTGGACGTCATAATTTGACAAGCCGTAGTCGTTGTGATTTTAGAGTGAACCTAAATCTAACACGAAATGTGCCTAGCAGCCGATGCAAAAATGAAATTCTGTACAAAATGTGCTTGTTTATGATTGAAGATACGGTTACAAAATGAACATTTATCGAGGTTGTCGTAGAAAAACAATTTAATGTGTTTAAACCTTCATTATATTATTTGAACTAAGTTCAATACATATTTGTAACGCGTTTCACTAACACAGTAGCTTTCTCAAACATTTCATCGCTTAGTATGGATCCTCATCAAGTAATAGCCTCATCTACCTATTCAGTTTTCGCGAGTTTTACTTCTTCCTATAGTCTGTTCATTCCTTTCGTTTCAGTAATAATTTTACCAGAACCTCGTAAATAATCTTATACCACATTTTCTAAAACATTGTTCAATATAACAATAAGGGGTATTGAAAACCAATAAATCAAAAAAAAAATTATTAATTAGATACTTGGGGAAATTGTCAAACATTTGGTTGGAATAGCAATAGGACAAATAATACTTACTGTGGGAAGCTGATAAAATGATAGAAAGTACTGTATAGGGAAGATCCGCTTCTTATTTGTGATATAATTATTCGGAACATGATAAAAGAAATTTACAATTCAAGTTATAATGTAACTAGAAAATTCTTTTATAAACGTTCAATATGACAAGCCCAATTTTCCCCGTTCTCCGGTAATTATTAGAGCGTTCTTAATTTTGCAGTGAAACTAAATCCAATTATTCCCAAGACAGGGGATTGTTCCATTTATCTTCGCACACCTTCAAGGAACTTTATTTATTATTCAAAAGGATCAAACAGGTGATTTTTATTTTTTATGTGCGTGAACCTTACCTTATGCATGGGAGTTCCCCAGAAATCGTTGAGAAATATATTAATTAAAGGTGAGTGGGGCCTTAAATCTCGATTTTCCTTAATAGCACTAATATCATCGAACACGAAACCACAGTAACAACTGTTATAGTAACATAATATGCTAGTTAGTGCTATAACAGCACACAGTGCGTGATTTAAAGCCATTTTCTCACTCTTTTTAACTCATTACTGGACCACTAGTCCATTTGTCTTATTATTTATATACCTACACACTCTCATATTAAGAATTGTTTATTAAATAGTACATTTATGAAACACGCTTTATTATGTTTTCGCTTAAATCACCCGCCGAATTGGTTGGATGTGAAAACAACTGATAGAAACATATCTATTGAAGAATTTACACTAGATTTTAAGTCATATAACGTAGTACACTTAAGAGTAAGTCTTCCGTGTGTTATATTTGCAACTGTTTGCACCGTTATAAAACATCTACACCCCTATACCGTTAGACGAATACTAAAATGTCTTGCTGGTTTTCTGTTCGACTGGTTAACGGAGCAGCCATACTGCGTCTGAATATCACGTGATCCATGTGTCTGGTCCTCTAAAGCCCAGGCGCAACGTTTGAGTTGATTCGAGATCAACGCGGCCTCGGAATAAATATCGGAATGGAAATTAGAATGTGTATAAACTGATATGGTTTGTTCCTGTTTTTTTCTGGTAAATGTTTTGGTCGAGATATTGCCGTAACACATGCAAAAGTGATATTTTTTTTCGTCCAAACAATCGGACGACTCATTAAACAGCCGGAAGAAATATCGTTAATTTACTGATGGTGGAGGGAAATTGGTGATTATTATTTTCCGTTCAAATTAATTGCCAATGATAAAGTGACAAAGGATTAACAAGGGTGATGGAGTTTGTTGAATAATGATTGATGTATGAATAAAAACTTGGTTCTGAAATGTATCTTGATGAACTTCCAAGTAGATCCAGCTATAAAATGTAATTTCCATCTTTGATGGTTTCAAGTAATTTTTCCTGACTTCCTGTTTCGAAGGGTGATCATACTGTTTTAGCTTGAGCTTCCCTAGGCATACCCTCACCATTTTGGAACTGATTTTCTATTCAAGTTCGTATAAAACTTCCATACATTTTCAATGAGTATAAAAGAGCATACTTCTTCTCTTTCTTTCCCTATAAAAAAACAGAACTTCAGGGGTGCGTTCATAAACGAATGTACAAAGTAACACTTTACTCTGTAATGGAATTGGTTGACCTTTGAAATGGAACACATTGTAACCCGTGATTTATGAACGCATTATGGTAACATAACTGTCAAATTTTGATTAATGAACCAAAACCAAAGCAAATTTGTAACATTGGCAGCTGCATTAGGTGCAAAATATCATTTATTCGATGATATTGACGACGAGAGCGATAGTGACGACAAAGAAGAAATTTTAATAGTTTCTCTTGGAAAAAAAAAGTTTCTCCACAACGAATAGAAAATTATGTGGAGATTGTATTGGAACGCTTTCTTCCTTTTGAAAATTTTGTATTTGTACTTTCTTGTTTCTAGGTAATCAGCCGGTTACAAAAACTACGTCTTATTTCACATTTTTGAAGAGCAGAAACTCGATAAAATATTACCACGCTCCCTACCGCGGTCTAGAAATGTGTACATTGGAAATATCAAACTATAATTATGAACGATGGGAAAGTAGTCACAGAGTTAAAACGATGGTTGTCAAAAAAGTGTGAGAAATGTGTACTCTGTAACGTTTATGAACGCACTCCAGTATGGTTGACAGTTGGCACCTGTCAACTGAATTGATGAAGCTCCCAAAGATCCATTTGGTACAATAGTTACAATTTCATTAAGTTTAATTATTACAGAACAAAGGTAGATTATTCAAATTAGACGTCGATAACTATAAAGGCAGATATACAACTGTTTTATTCACAAAGGAGAAACAAATATGCGAAAATTAGTTAACAAACTTTATGTTAACCAATAAATTTGAGTACGTAGCATTATAAAACGGCTTTATCATTGTATACAACAAGATAGCAAACGTTGAAAAATGAAAAAGTATTCCTTTTTGAACCTTTTGAGTAAATAAAGGAAGAAACAGTACAATATTCATAGCATACTATAGACCTCTTTTAATATTCCTGTAAATAGTCGGGCGAAACAGACACAATAGTATAGTACTAGCCAGTCTTTTTTCTTTATCCAGACAAATCTTTTTTGATGGTGCTTTGTTGTCGTCTCTGTGTAAAGCGTATATAAAATTTAGTTGTAAAATTTCAAGTTTTATGTCCAGTGGCGCTATAAAAATAAAACTCGGAAAATGGTGATCAAAAAGTAGGTTAAGAATTTCGTGGAAAAAAATAAGCAATCTCGAAGTATATGTGTTTTCTTGGAAAATTTCGTATGATCTATAACGCCTTTTATGAATCTTTTTACGTGCCCCCGTAAACTAATCCACCTTTTTTCAACAGAGAGATTTTTTTTGTGTCTACAAATAGTTTATAGTGACTGTTTAATAATAATAAAGGTCTTTTATTTTTTTCCTCGCATCATAACGTTTACAATAAGATAGTGAAACTAAAAAAGAGTAAGATCGAGATAAAAAAAAACGCATCGAAGATCGGGTGACTACCACACCAAATTGATATGGCAGTCTCTGTTTTTCATCTTAGGCGTTGAGTGATTCAAAGAATAATTAAAGATATTATAACATAGTTCTAACAAAACTCGATACAAATAAAAATGATAATAATAATAGGTAACACAATTCAAACGACAATAACAATACTGATAATAATAATAATAATAATAATAATAAACAATAACAATAAAAACAAAGAAAAGCTACATCATATCATAGAAATACACAAAATAAATACTACGTACCAATGTTCATACGTTAGTCGCGAAACAAAACTGATTTCAGAGCAATTTTGAATGATTTAATCGATTTTTTTTGTTTGACAAGTTCAGGCAGTTCGTTGTAAATTTTTGCAATTTGATATGTAAAAGAATGGAATGGAATGGAATGGAATGGAATGACACTTGGAGGAGCTCACACACAAAACTTAGGGAAATCAAACCCTGCATAACACCCTGGCTAACTTTTACCGAAGATCGAAGACATCAAATCATTATCACAAGGTTACGTCTAGGTCATACTCGAGCTACTCATGAATACTTACTTTCCCGAACACCAAGACCAGAATGTGTTATTTGTGAGCAGCCGTTAACAGTGAAACATTTTTTAGTTGAGTGTCCGCTATATCATACCAACAGACTAGCATGCAACATAAGTGAATCCCTGGAAAATACTTTAAACAACAGCAGTAATGTGAAAAACCTTATTAAATACCTGCAAATCTCAAACTTTTACCATAAAATTTAAAAATACTTTAAAACATGTGACATGTCTATATGTATCCAAAATATTAAACAAACAGAATAAATAGCTACAGACCGCTAATAGCCCTTGAGGCTGATGCGGATTCGTAAATAAAAAAAAAAAAAAAAAAAAAAAGAAGTTTTGTACTGTTCAGTTCGATGACGAGGGACAATTAATCTATAGTTGAAACGGGTATTACGGTTATGAATATTTGAAAGGGAGGAAACTTTGTTCAATAAATATGATGGTTGTCCAGTTTTAATAATTCTATGGAATAAGCAAGCCGAATGAAGATATCGTCTCTTGGCCATACTGAGCCATTTGACTGTATTGAGTTTGTGGGAAATTCTCTGACGTCTTCTGATACAACAGACCAGCCTCAAGCAACAGTTCTGCACTACTTGAATTCTCCTAGCGGTAGCTACATTTAAGCAAGGCCCATAAATAACATCACCGTAGTCAAATTCAGCTAGTACGAGCGCATCACACAAAACTTTTTTTGCATTGAATGACAGATATACTTTGAAATATCTTTTTAATATTGAAGTAGGCATTTTTAATGCAATTGTTGATATGTTTATCATCTTTCAATTTAGGATCCAATATTAATACTAGATTTTTTGCGGTATTCGATGGTTTAATGGATTCACCTTCAATTTTCAATGTTATGCGAGCTGTCAAATCAGAAAGATGTGTCTTAGGTCCATATATCAAAAAAGATGTTTTCCTAGGATTGATATTTAATGCATGTTCGTGTGACCAGTTAATAATATTAGCAATGTCTTCGTTCATTTTATTTATTACATCGAGGTACATATCAGGTTTACCCAGGTTTTCACTAGAGTAAATTGATAACTGACAAAATTTGAAGGTTTTGAACTGGCAATTTTTTGTCTTGTCGCGGCAATTTTTTGACGTTTAATATATCAAATCTATGTGTATAGAATTCTATCACTTGTGATAAATTTAAATATAAAATCTTTGTTAGTGGTTTCTAAGGAAACTTAGTTGTTTAATTATTTATTTAACTGTCCAAAAATTATTATAACTGTTTCAAAAATTTAAATAACTATTATTAACATGAATAATACAAGATTTGGAAATAATTCAATAAATGAAATAGAGAGTACAATTATTGAGCAAAGTATACCGCGAAATACAAGGAAGACAAAAAAAGTTTAGAATGTTTCTGGACGTACGTAATTATACGTTAGAAAAGGATACTTCTGAACAAGTTGTAGCAAAAATTCTTAAAGATTATGATTTTAACATGAAAAAAAGAGATGGAACTGATTATACCGAAGCTAGTGTGAAAACACTTTGGAATACGACTGGTCAAATGTTTCAGGAAAAATATTGTCTAGAATTTAATATAAAAATTGATCCATTTGAAGATATTACCTATAAATTTGCTAGATTGGCCAGGGATACAAAACGTAAAAAGCTTCAGGCTGAACCTGAAACCAGAAAAAGAAGTTCTAACGCGTTTACCAAAGAAGAATTGATGGAAATGGTAGAAAGCTATTCTGAAGATAATCCTGATGGGTTACAAAAAAAGTTTTTTCATTTATGTTCGTTCGAATTAGCATGGCGTGGAAAATGAAGCTGCTAATTGTGATATTAATTACTTCGAAAAGAATATGATAATAAAGGTGATTTTACTGGCAGGGTAGAATATAATCAAATCCTTTCCAAAATGACACAAGGAGGATCAAAAGCTGTATCTGGCAGTAAGTGGCTGGTAAGAAATAATGCTAACAACAATTTGTGTCCCGTTCGTTTTTTTTTTAAATTATTGAAAAAAGAGATTCCAATCCTTATCTAACAACAACAAGATTATTTTTAACAGTACATCCAAATTGGGGGAAAGGAATATGGTACAAAAATTCACTATTGGGAATTAATACAATTTCAAAGTGGACGAAAATATCGACAGAATCAATAATTGGTATAGACACAAAAAATATAAAAATAACCAATCATTCACATAGAGCTTATGCAATATCTGCATTAGCAAAAGGAGTTGGTGAACAAGAAGTAATTAAGCTTACAGGACATTCTTCTGCCCATTCTTTGAAACCATATTTACAATTAAATGAAGAACACCATTCCCATAGAGAACCTTCGAGAAAATAAAAATAAAGAAAAGGAATCCTCAGTTTCTAACTTAAATTCATCACAGGTTATGATACAAAACAATCTCCAAAATAATGCTACAACGTACAATTATAATAATTGTACTTTTTACATAGATAAGTAATTTTTTTTTTCATAATGTTATTATTTTTTTGGCTTTGTATAATTGAAGTTTGCAATAAATAGAACGTTTAAACATATAATTTTTTAGTTTTTCTCTCGTGAAATAGTCATGTCGAATACAACTCAATAAAAATTTTGTCTCTTGTCGTTTTCAAGTTTGTTGCTTTTAGGTAATTTTGCTCATGAAATTTAATCCAAAACCACTCGCCTAACGGCTCGTGGTTTTGTTAAAAATGTCATTCGCAAAATTGCCAAGCATCAAACTTTCATGACATTTGAAAAATTTTGCCGACAAAATTTTCACTCTCGTGGTATTATATATGACAATCCCATTCATGTATAATAATTCCCATTTGTGAATACAAAAATCGTAGTTTGCTGTCGGCTAAATAGGAAGGAAGAGAGTTTGCAAGTGGATAAAAATATCGGATAAATTACGTTACCGTAGCAACCCTAGCATTTAGGTACTGTCTGTTTACCAAGCAATGCACGTCAATTTGACAATTATAAATGTCAAAAACAGAATGAATTAAACAGCATATAACAGTTCCAAAAAGTATGTCGAGATTTGGAAATATTTGCAAGGCAGAAATAGTAAGGGAGATTGAAAAATCAACTCCAGAAAATACCAAGAAAACTCATTCCTCCATATGGAATCAATTTAATTTAATTTAGTTTAATAGAATTGAGTTTTTTATTCATGGGATTGTCTTACCAAATACCACGCGAGCTCAGATTTAGCCGGATATTTTTTCCGGTGGTTTTCTCATGCTTACTTTCATTGGCAATTTAACGAGAGCTGTTCTGGCAAAATCACGAGAGCTGGTATTACCCCCGACAATTCAATTCATGTATGAAAAATCGCATATGCCACAGTGCAATTGTCACTTTGACAGCGGCAAAAGTTAGCTTTAACTTTTACAGCGATAAATTAACTCCAATGTTAAAATGTCATATACCTGGAAATGTTATTGTCACGTTGACATCGATAAAAAAGGTGCATCCTTTTTTATCGCGATAAAATTTCCTCTTCCTCAATATCTAGTAAGCGGACGTCACTCTTACACAATGACAATGAGTCGCAAGTTTGGTTACTTATAATTTCAATATTCTGTCGTTAATTTATCTTGCCAAAAAATACTCGAATAACTGTCAACCTAAAAACACTCCACCTTCGGTGTCGTGTTTTCAATAGTTGACAGTTATTCTCGTCAAATTGCTAGGAAACAGTTTCTCATTAAACAACCCAAATTTACCCGATAAAATACAAACCACTTGTGCAATTATAAGTAAAAAATGATGAGTTATTGATATGGAATGTCATGTATTCATTCATAGACAACTTTTAACATGAATGCTTTTATTAAGAATACATAAGAAGAGACAGAACAACTGTAAATTTGAAAGGGTATCATTCCCAAATAATTCTTAATTTTAATGCTTTTTGATTTCATATTTCTTTTCTAAATAACATTTCCCGAACTTTTGAAAAAAGGGGGGCTTCACTCTTGTCTTAAAATCCAATTTTGAAAGGCTCCGTACTACGTTTTAGTTTTAAGTGTTGCGCAATTTTTTGCCAAAAATAACTTTATGTGTGAAAAAACCCTTAGTCAATGAGTTTCCCATATGTATGAAGTTTAACCTGTAGAAATATTTGTCTTCCTATGAACTCCTGGACAATTCGTGGGAATGAAACAGTCGTTTTCGTGCTATTTGTGATGAACCAACCGATTAGAGATTGTATACCATTAAACAGATTCATGATTTCTTTTTCGAAATGCGAGAAAATTTCAATGAAAATGAGTGGCGTAAAGCCGGAGTGGAAGCCATTGTAAACAATAGCGCGTAACCGTTTCTGCATAATATGAAGGATTACGAGCACATTTCTAAAAATCCCAACCTAAACCTTTCCACCAGAATCCATTCTACATAAGCGCGCACTTCCAATTTTTCCTGCGAGATACTTCGTGTAATGGAAAATTCATTTTTTGTGTTTTCGTGTTTGTGTGTGGTTATAGTTGGAACGGATTTTAATAATTGAATCAAGATAACAAGTGTCTTCTGGGGTAAAAGCATGGAAAACAAGATATTTTTATTTTATCGTATGACACAGAAAAAATATATGAGAAAAAATAAAATAAAATATTGATACAAAGGATCCTGTATTGTATATTTTGAATTTTTGAGACATTAGTATAGAAAAAACTTAAACTAAAACTTAAATATTGAGAATCTTGCTTTAGAAAATAACAAAAAAATATAATTTCCACTTTTTTTCCCACTTTTTCACTGAATTCACAAAAAATAAATTGACTTCAACTGTCGGATTGGATTTTATTGGAAATTCGAATTACTTGTATTATACAACCAACTGAGAAATAATGATTGTTTATAACGAAAGCTTTCGGAATATCAGAAAATATCGTTGTTTACTACGGAATCTTAGGAGATAAAATACGAAGGCATTTTGAATTGGATCCCAGCAATGGTTCGTTCCGTAACTCGTAAAGTTCATATCGTATTGCATTTCATCGCTGAATGTATTCCCTTGCATTTCATCCGAGTTCTCTGCAGTTTTTCTTTCTTGAGAGATAAGTATTTTTATAGGTGTTCGTCTCGGAATGTCATAATTTATTTGTTATTCGAACAGTTTTTGAATTGTCAGATCAGAAATGCACCAGAAATGCACATACTTTTATAAAAAGAGGGATTGAAATACTCTAAAGTTATAAAAATAAGAACAGTAATGGATGTTTATTGTTTTCCCCACTCCAATGACAGCTTTGACAGCGCCCACTATCGGAAAAATTTCCGCGAAAACAACCCAGAGGTACCTTTTTCTCCTAAACTGAAACCCAATTGCACGCTACGGTACGTGGATTGAAACAACGTTGTTATGTAACATATTTTAATGAAATCAAAAATATTGCGTCGCTTGCCATAAAAATAGTTGAAAAGCTACCAATTATTGATACAATTCTAAAACAAAAAGCTCTACTATCTCATTCCCTGAAATCAATAGGAAAATTGGAAGTATAACACATAAAATAACTTAAGGATCCAATTGGACTAATTATTACAAAAAAATAGATAATGTCCTAGACAAGAATGAGTCAATAAACCTACTTATAACATCTTCCCTAAAGCACGCGCCAATAACTTCCGTGTATTTGCAAAAGTTCGTATCTAAACAGGTTGAAATTTCTGCCTTTTTCCCATTTTTTGCTGTTTACAAATCTAGGCTTCATTCATGACAGTAAAAACCAACGATATATTTAGAATTAGATGGCAGTGGGTTAATTTCAAACACAATATTTGCTTAGATATTGAATAGTTATTTTTCTACAATCACATTGAAAAGTAGGCTTTTTTACAACGAAAAGTTGACGTTTCTTGAGGAGAGTTACTTTACGCTCGGCGAGAGTAAAAGATTACAAGACGCTCGTTGCCCATAACAACTAATAAATACTACTGTAATGTTTTTCTTATTTATTCAAACAGTTTTTACCGTGGGATAAAATTATACACTTACTATGGCTAATTACTATCGATTTATTGAAGAAACACTTACACACTATAATAATCTTAATTTATATACACTACTTAATGTCTATTAATTTATCTACACTCGGTATTATAATTGGCCTAATTTATATTCAACACTATTTATATTCACTTCTGTTCACTCACTCTATACTGAAACTGTTTACCGATTCACTGTATACTGAACAACTCCTCGATTCACTCGAAAACCCGCTATATATAGCTCTCTCCGCAGCTCCAGAACATTCGCGACAAACCATTGTACGCCTTCCACGCTGTTCGAGAATAGTCTCGTTATTACCTGCGAATGAATAGTTCTAGAAGGTCGCATTCTTCGTTTGCGACAGGACCGGCTTCGGAATTAGTGAGTTCGTAACACTACTAACATAATTGTATTGACAGTGACAGTGACATCATAGAGCAACCTGGTTAGGGAGTGTTTTTGTCTTCTTAAAATCTTTTACAATGTTATAAATCGCTGTTTTATTAAGCTCTTACTGTTTTAAATAATTAATTAGTGTGATTGCGATGTAACCGTATTAATTTTTTGTGTGTTTTTGTGTTTGATTGTTGTGCCACGTTCTGAATATTTTGCATATACTGGCTGGATGGCCCTGCTAGCTGAGGCCTTTCTTAATAAGGCAATTCAGTGACCTCTCAAATAAAATTCAATATGGCGACACAGAGCAAACAAATGTGATTTAATACATTGTAGACCGTAGATTTTGGTATAAGTACATAAATGTTCATTTTGGAGAAAGGTGCTTTTATTTTTCTTTGGTGTCTCTAATAATATACAATAAAAAGTTCAGTTTTATATAACTTTTAAGCTAGGTATATCAATTTAGGACCAACTTTTGGTTGTGTAAGTACATTTTATATTTTTGTTAGTGGTTTTTAGAGTATCAGCAATTATTAATTTAATATTTACGGGTAAGTACCTACACACTGACTAAAACATATACAATATTATAATAAAAGTGAAACTTTTGAAATTGCTAGGCATTAAAATTTCGCTCGCTTGAATTGGAAGATATCACCAGTATTCAACTTTTATGCTTACGGATTTCAGGAGTGAAACACCTACTTCAAAATGCCAACAACTTGTACTGTAGTCGGTTGTGGGAGCCGTTCAAACCGAGAACAAGTTATCTTTTTTAAGGTCCCAGCTGTTTTAAAGAACACAATTTTGGTGCACAAGAATAATTTAAGTAAGAAGCGTAGAGAAATGTGGTTAGCAGCAATCAATAGAGATGATTTAACAGAAACAAAAATCAAATATCAGGCTGTATGTAGCAGGCATTTTGTTCAGTTTTGTTCAATAACAATATTTATAAAAACTAAGAAAAGTGATATATTCTAAATAAAAAATCCTAATCAAATGAACAATATACTAAACACTGATAAAATATACTAAATTGAAGCAAAATATACTGATAAATTCGACTAAAAAGTCTTGGGCACTGTTTATGACTGAATAGACAATACAAAACTTACCTATCTGTCTAAATTGCTTGCCCTGCACGGCCATATTAGGTCACGTGATCTGGATTGCCCAATTGTAACTATTAAAAACAAATATAAAGTGGAATTGATAAAATTTTTTAAAATCTGTAGTTCAAATATGTCAATTCAAATATGTTTCAAACTTTTATATCTGTCACTGTCATTACAATTGTGTTTGTAGTACCGGATGTCAAGGACAACGAACGTTTTGCCAGTTTTTACGCTCGGTGAGCGTAAAGTAACTCTCCTCAAAAAACGTCAATTTTTCGTTGTCAATGGCAAGCGAAAAATCCTACTTTTCAATGTGATTGTAGAAAAATATTACTTTCGTGTCTATTCTTGATAAATAAAATGGCTCCATACACAAAAAACTTACCATATAACTCATTAAGCTCCGTCAAATTATTTATAACCACTCACCTATTCTCAAAAACGATCCTTGTTTCCGTCGAAAAATATTTTACAACAGAAATTTTGCATTTATCTCATTAACGTCATACTTTTGAAGTATTCAAACTTCTCCGGAGAAAACTTCAACTAAGTAACTTACAAATACCATAAAGGAAACCCAATCTTTGAGTTGAGCTGCTTAATCCTTCCGTAAACTTTTCAAAGTAATTGTTAAATGATTAATGGAAGAGTTTTAGTCGCTTTTGAGAAAACCCTTTTTGCAAATATTCGGTATATATTGATAATTAGTTGGTGTCATTTTTAACCCATTAATGGTTAGCTCTTTGTTCGTTAATGGAAACTTCCAACAATTTTGTCTTAGCATCTTGGGTATCAAGGGCAGCAACAATATTTATGCACCATTCCAAAAAATACTGTATTTTCTGTTTACATATCTTTATACTGGGATGGAGCCCCTGCGCCTTTTTACGATAACAGTTCTAGAAATAAAATGTAATTTATGGTATGATATTTATTGATTCAAACATGAATAAAAAAAATTTTCAACGCAACTAATCTATAATCAATATTTTCCTAATGCTATTATCGCGGTGGAGCTCTTTAAAAAGCCGGTGCGAATTTCATTTCCAAATTCTCCACCCTCTAAAACGAGAATTGAAAATGAGAAGAATATTCCTCGAATGCTACTCATTCCCCCGAAGTAACAAGCAACTCCTTACCCACTCAAGATTACATTTGTTGCCTACAGCACGGCGAGCGTACAGCCACAGATATTTATGAGAATTTAGGTGATAAGGCAGCCACCGCTGGCAGGGCCACCCGCTTGTAATTTGAATTATATGTGTTCGAACTGAACTCATTTATTTCTAGTTATAGGGTTGGAATTACAAATAGGACTGTCAAGTTTGGTGTGTAAATTTTCTGTGTATATCTCCATTAACGCTAGCTTGGCACCGGTGTACCTTTATGATCTTTGTATTCGGTAAATTATTGAAGGCGATTAACAAAATGTTCTTCATAGTTATTTATTCATTAAAAAGAGATATTTTTTTGAGCTGGGATGCTCAGCTGAGTGCTGAGATGATCTCGTCTTCTCTGCACGTTCCATTGTCCAGTTTGCCTATATTAAAGAGTGAGAATATTCAAAGTTTAAAAATTTCCATCCTTTTCCTTTATCTCGCTTAGTTCTTGGTAGTTAGGGAGGCGAGGTCGCTAAATGAAGACATTCTGGAGCGCCGTCGAGACCTATCAAAATCGAAGGATGAAGTAAATTCGAAAAGAAAAGCTCGTATGGTAAAAACCATTTTAGCGGTGGGTACCTATGATGGCGTGTACAGTTTTTCAAAAATGTTAAAAAAATCAGTTACTGGGACATTCTCGAGCGCGTCAGATATTCATACCACGTATGCCCCAAGTGCCTATGATAACAACGGAATACTAATCTGCCGGTTTGCGTGGGAAGTATATAGTAGTCAAAAATCCGAAAAAAAAAATTTACTCGAGCGCGTCAGATCTTCGGAAGGGGTGTATGCCACAAGAAAGCTCCCTTCAAAAAAACTAACGATTTCGGCGTGACGATAAGTTACGCCAAATTTTTGAAAATGCAAAAAAAAATTCTTTTGAAATACTCGAGCGCGTCAGATTTTCATAGGGGAGGTTTATCTCGGTATCCTGAAAGCATATTTTCTTAATCTGACAAAAATGTTGGTGGGTTCTCTTAATCTGACCTAAAAAGATCTGTATTACATATTTATGGCACATGAATCTTTTTTGCTTCAATTCTTCACTTCGTTTTGCTTACGGTACGTCCAAAAAATGATCTGATGATCAACAGGCTATTGAATAATATAAATAAATGAAACTGTACATGTTAATAATACTTTTGTATACAGATACGCGTAACTTTTTCCGAGTCCACGAAAATTGTCGAGAAGTTTTAGGAAAAAAATTTTGAGATAATATAATAAAAGTAACATAATTTAATCATCGTTCTTCCATATCAATTTTTTTTAACACCCTCCGTTTTCGAGACTGCTAAAAAAAAAACGGGAGTTTGAGTTTTCATGATGCTTTAAGACCAAAAGTTTCAATTTTGGACAAAAATGGCGAAATGGCTCCTCCACACTTCCGGTCATGCGGAAACCGGCAGATTTTGTATTTTTAGTAAGCTTTAGATTATATTTTTCAAAATAAAAAAAATAATATCGCGCTCGAGAATGCCGGATTAACGTTTTTTTTACAAGTTCGCGACCCTATAAGTAGGTGGCGTCAAGGACTTATCGTCAGATTAGTTACATTCAGTCTTAGAACACTAAAATCAATCCCCAATATCTTAATCTGACTATCGATTTTTTTTACTCATCTTATCGTCTATCCTAGGTGCGCGTCACTACATAATATAGAGCTAATACTTTCCAAAGCTGTTCTATTAGATCTAAAGTCCGGTTCTGACGGGGCAATTCATCAAGGAAACTTAATTGCAGCAGCTTCCCGCCGCAACTCGTCTCCCATCAAAGTTGCATGAGCGTTCACATCATGTTCATACTATTGCAGCAATTTCTTAGGGAAATACTATATTGTTGCCAATATTCAAAATAGTCATAAATTGGGTTCTTGGGTTCTTATATGGTGAATTTTTCCATTAATTTCCTCAACGGGAACATCGTAACCAGTTTCAAACAAAGCTTTTTTAATCTCATTTATGGAGTCCAATCTTTTGTTTTTTAATTTGTAATTGATGTGATTTGTTTTATACAGATTTACCTGCGTTTCATAAACTGCTATCAAGTTTTTTTTGTCGAGTTTTTATCCCAATCCTGACTCATTCTTATTGATTTAATTTTAATTCTTCATACACAATCCACAAAAGCAACAGTTTTTTAGGAGAATAAAGAATCTAATCACATAACATGGAGAAATAAATAACATATAAAGCACAGATACAAAGATAATCTCGTAACTGACATTTTATCTACTTATACCAACAGAAGTTTTAGGTTTGCTTAAAAAAAGTTAACAAGTTGCTGTTACGGCATAAAATTAGAACCAGTTCTATTTTGGTGCAACTCGATTGCAGAGACGAAATTGCACCGTCAGAACCGGGCTTTAGGTATCTCTCATATCTTCAACTGCGACGCTCGAGTATTCCCGAAAAATCCCCTATTCGCCTTCCTAACTATAGAATTGGATTTGAAGTTATGATAACCAATTATGCTATTCAAAAGTTACTTAATGATGGAAAACAATATTTTATACTTGCTCAGTTCATTCTAGAGTGCTACAACCCCAGTGAAAACTACACGACATAATTACGTGATCCCACCACCCCTTGACTATGAGGGTAACTAAACAAAAGACTGGTACATTCACTCTTAACAAATTATTATCTCGAATTCATGAATCATGAGCTTTATATTAGGTGAACACCGAATATCCCAAGTTACTTCCTTCTCTCGGTAATAATACCTAATTGGATTGGATAAATAAGACTGCGGAACCAATAAATTTCAGACAAATTTGATATATATGCGAGAAGCAGTAACTCTCGAAAGTACAGTGCAGAATTTGTATTAATAGTTTATGCAGTCGTGAGGTATAAATATTGTGGTCGTAGCAGAGTACACACTTTGTTGCTGGAGTAAGAGACACATAAAACTTGGGGAAATTATGGAAAATACAACATTTTGTTTCTGAATATCTCGGAAACCGTACCTGATACGTTTTTGTTTCATAATTATATCGGCTTTCTCTTTTAATTGTGAATTATGATATTTTACTGACACATTTGCCATTTCCATAAATAAAAAAATACATTTAATCCAGTTAGTATGATATTTATCAATTTTGAATGTACATTTTCATGTGACAAATTTACATTAACCATTTCGAAATGATATTAGTGCACTGATTACGGAATGCACTGTAACTAGAAACAGTAATGGATGAAACAGATGATTGTTAAACATGCTAAAATTACTTGGAACTATAAAATGATGCAGGTCTATTTTTGATAACCTCATATATTTCACAATTGATAACAGTATTCCGATCGTATTTAATTATGCTACAGGAATGTCAGATATTGGAATTCAATTAACGGCATTTTAATTAGATTCTATTATTGCGAATTTACGTATATCATGAAAATATTTGCATTCATTGGAGATATAAAAAGTTCATTTTTATTTTCAATTGGTTTATTTAGTTGAAGTCTACTCACTACCCTCTAAGTAATAATTATTATTGACTAGAGTGTAGTGATGGAGCTCCAAATACACCTTACGGTCATTCAAACTTATTTTGTGATTTTTTCTCGGAAACAGCCTCTTTTGAGCGCACAACGTGTACCAATCAATGATGGTTGATTTTTCTGGTGCAGAGTTGGGAAACTCTTTTTCAAGCCAAGATTTCAATTCAACTGATAACATTTTTTCAAAGAACATTTTTACGTTCAGCGAAGCTTGGTGCAAAAATAATGAATCATTGATCTGTTTCTTTATACAGTGCTATTCAAAAGTTCCCCCCCCCCCTTCGTATCGTTTGAACGGCTTCACTTACATTAATAAAATTTGGACGATGAAAATAAAGTGTTGTAAACTTCTCTACGAATTGTAACAGGTGACGTAATAGTAATAGATGACGTCACAGTGCCACTCTGGCCAACAATTTTAAATAGGACCTTATGGCAAGTGATATCTCGTTTGAAAGGCATTGACATTGGCTACATAGCCATATTAATTTTGTTTGCGCTTAAACTAATTTTGACGGATAAATTAAATAAATACCAAAATTATTATTTCACATTCAAATATTGAAGATTTTCCAGTCCGCCTTTGGTTAGTTGTCAAAAAATTGACTTTTTTAATTTAATAGTATTTGTTGCTTCGCAAAGTTTTCCTAAATAGCTTGAATATTTAATTTTATTATTGTTTTCCGGGACGTTTAAGAGTTAACATAGGCAAAATGGTACGTAGGTACTCAAGCCGACAAAGTAGCAGCTATCTTAATAATTGGTGAATCTAGAAAGAATCCCCATGAAGCGGAACGTTTATTTAATGAAAGATACCCAGATCGCCCTATCTCGAGAATTTGAGGGAGCTTCTTCACAAGTTTGGAGCAACAGGTAGTGTTCAAGATGCCAAACGATCTGGTCGACCAACATTTAGTGATGATAAAAAAATTGATATAGTTGCTGGAATGGTAGTAAACCCTACTTCCTCTTCAACTAAAGTTGCGTCTATCTGTGAAGTGAGTAAAAGTACAGTGTGGGCTAACAAAAAAAAAATTTCATCCATAGAAGTTAAAAATGGTGCACCACCTTTCGGATGACGACCCCGACAGAAGACTCGAATTCTGTGAATGTATGACAAAAAAAATTAGTCAAAACCCACATTACACAAAAACAATTTGTTTTAATGACGAAAGTACTTTTTACCTCAATGGAAATGTGAATACACAAAATGTAAGGTATTGGAGTGACACAAATCCTCACACCTTTCGTGAACAACATACCCAATTTCCAGAAAAAGACAATGTTTGAGCGTGTATTTTGGGTCCTGTTCTCCTAAATTCAAATTTAAGCGGAGAAGTGAATCTGGAGATGTAACAAAATGCAATTGAGCCGTTAATTCTTGGAATTCTGGAAGATAATCCAGATGAATTCGGCCATCTGGAAATAACATCTCAACAAGATGGTGCTCCTGCACATTATCATGGTGCAGTAAGACGTTACCTGGATGAAGAATATCGGGGTAGATTGATTGGCTGGCGAGGTCCTATAGAATGGCCACCTCGGTCACCAGATCTGACACCATTAGATTCTTTTCTATGGGGATACTTGAAATCCAAGGTTTATACTACGGCACCAGATAGCATTGGCGTTTTGAAAGGAAGAATCATTGAAGAATGCAATGCAATTTCAGCTGACACATTCGAACGAGTACGACAAGAGTTTACTAATAGGATGTATTACTGTCAGGAAGTAGACGGAGCACATTCCGAAAACTTGCTTTAAGAATCCATTGTTGATATTTGATTAATTGAATAAAAAAAAATAATTCCAATAATTTTGGTATTTATTTAATTTATCCATCAAATCAGCTTAAACCCCAAACAAAATTTTTATGGCTATGTAGCCAATGTCAATGCCTTTTAAACGAGATATCACTTGCCATAAGGTTCTATTTAAAATTATTGGCCAGAGTGGCACTGTGACGTCATCTATCACTTTTACGTCACCTGTTACCATTCGTAGGGAAGTTTACAACACTTTATTTTCACCCTCCAAATTTTATTAATGTAAGTTCAGCCGTTCAAAAGATACGAGGGGGGGAGGGGGCTTTTGAATAGCACTGTATATTTGTTCCAAACAATAAACGCCGGGTCTAATTATTGTTCGCGAAAAAATAAAATAACACTAGCGACTAAAACCACTTATTTTTCTTGAAAAAAAAAAACTGATTTATGTAACGCTTTCCGCATTCTCCTAAAATCCCCGTAATACATTATACCGCTTTAATAAAACACTGCAGATTAGGAATTCCAAGCACAACATTTTAAATCAGCTATATTCAATTCGAGTAATAAATTGTAGGTCAATTCTGAATCCCATCGGCTAAACTACATCTGTATTTCTGTTAAGGGAGTACAATAGCAAGACCATAATTTATTTCCTTTATCATACTCCCAGAATCTTATATTTACAATTCGGCTTCGTGCATTCGCGGAAGAAGTTAACGGAGAAATAAAAAAAAAAAGATAACAAATATTAATAATATCTGGAGAGAAAACAAATGTTCGATATTACGTTTTATATTTATGGGGAATTATTTATAATACAAATACAAAAGCTATTGATTTTTTATAAAGTCAATACAGATTCTAAGCTTGTGTTTAAATTTCTGCTCTGATTGCCTCTTATATTATCATTTGATGAACGTAATTTTTTAAACTATGTGGATATACCGGAAGAATAAACTTTTAGTTACGGTTTCTGGAATATTGGTTTCCTGAAAGATTAATCCTGTGCGCTTTGCTGGATTTTTAATATTAGTATACGAATAGATAATAATTATCTCTTTTTCCATGCAAGAAACATTTTTTCCGACATGAAAAATGATGAAAGTTTGTGGAGTGATAACAATAAAAACACTGTAAAAAATCTGAACTATAAGTTTATTTCTTAATGTCTGACAGCACAGTAGCCTCATTGAATATTCATATAGAAAATTATCTTGCACAGAGTGATCCTATATAATATATATAATATAATTTTATAAGTGAATACTAAAATTCTAATGCAAAACAAGTAGGTGTCTGAATTGGTTATCTATACATTCCTGTTTCAGCTCAAAAAACAATATGGTAATAAAACTGAACAATGCCAGCTAAACGACAGACATTGCGGCAGTGGCGGAGGTTACGATATTACTTCATTTTGCTTATTTAATTAGATTTGGTCAACATTACAGTTGAAATAAAATTCATTCGTTTATGCCTAACAAGTTACATTTTTATTTTTACTAAAGAAAATATAGTTTAATTCTTATAATTCAAATTTATTGACAATGAATTAATGTATATTAAGTAAAGTTAACACACCATTTATAGGAAATATAAAATTCAATCTATAGTATCATCCTCTTCACTGGCCATACAAGAATCATCCAAAGACTCGTCGAGAGATCAGTATCGGTTCTATAGTTTGTTCTATGAGGTTATCTAAAACCCACATTTTCTTTTCCTCCACATGATTCACAGCATCTCTTCAGTTCTCTTCAGTTATTGTTGTCAATGAGTACTTCATGAGTTCACGAGCATCTTTCATTTTGAATGTTTTATTATGTCTAGCTACATAACCTTTCATTTGGGTCCATATTAATTCTATCGCAAACGAAGCACTGTTATCCCACAATTCTTGGCTATTTCATCAATAACAAACTTTTTGAGTAGCTTGTGATCTGAAGTTGTAAGCTAAGCACCCTCTTACACTTTACTGAGGTAAAACTTGAAGACATTTTTCACAACACAGTTAACACTTATGGAACGTAAGCAACTCTAAGCAAAACAAATTATACAAATTTGGGCGAGACCAAGTTTCACCGTATATACCTGCAAAATTTCTGAGTAGTCATTAGGAGAATCCCTAGTAGGACCCTATTGTAACATTTCTTGGAAATTTTATTATCAACATTTCGAAAATCAGAAAGTAATTATCTGGAGAATGGATTGATGAATGGTTTGTTAATATGTCTCCCAAGAAATGACCTGCGCCAAATTCTCAAGATAATTAATGAAATATTCAGTCAGAATAGTTGCGTTAAAAGATGATTTCAAGAATAATTTATTGTTTCAACTGTATGAACTCTACAAATGTATAAAGGTCAGTTAGTTGTTTTAACTAATCGAATTTACATTAATATTACCTTTATACAGTGCTATTCAAAAGTCCCCTCCCCCCCTCGTATCTTTTGAGCGGCTACACTTACATTAATAAAATTTGGAGGGTGAAAATAGTGTTGTAAACTTCTCTACAAATGGTCTTACTGCACCATAATAATGTGCAGGAGCACCGTCTTGTTGAAATGTTATTTCCAGATGGCCGAATTCATCTGGATTATCTTCCAGAATTTCAAGAATTAACGGCTCAATTGCATTTTGTAACATCTCCAGATACACTTCACCGCTTAAATTTGAATTTAGGAAAACAGGACCAACTATGTGGTTTCCCAAAATACCTGCCCAAACATTGACTTTTTCTGGAAATTGGGTATGTTGTTCACCAAAGGCGTGAGGATTTGTGTCACTCCAATACCCTACATTTTGTGTATTCACATTTCCATTGAGGCAAAAAGTACTACGTCACTAAAACAAATTGTTTTTGTGTAATGTGGGTTTTGACTAATTTTATTTGTCATACATTCACAGAATTCGAGTCTTCTGTCGGGGTCGTCATCCGAAAGGTGGTGCACCATTTTTAACTTGTATGGATGAAATTTATTTTTAGCCGCCAATACTCTCTGTACTGTACTTTCACTTATTTCTCAGATAGACGCAACTATAGTTGAAAGAAGAAGTAGGCAGGGTTTACTACCATTTCAGCAACTATATCAATTTTTTTATCATCACTAAATGTTTGGCATCTTGAACACTACCTGTATCTCTCATTAAATAAACGTTCCGCTTCATGGAGATTCTTTATAGATTCACCAATTATTAAGATAGCTGCTACTTTGTCGGCTTGAGTACGTATCATTTTGCCTATGTAAACCCCTCAAAAGTCTCATTAAACAATAATAAAATTAAATATTTA
>CAJUYI010002384.1:0-32604 GCA_910591695.1 Galerucella pusilla
AAAAAAAACTAAACACATATGTATGATCTAGTTTCGATAACTAATTCTTAAGTATCCAATCAATTGGGTGAATAAACAAATATATGTAAATAAACTGAATAAATAAATATTACACAGGGTGTCAAGCGTAGTGAAGCAAAATAAGATCAACAATTTGATAACATTAAATTTAAAAATAATCACAGGATGGGCAACTTGATTCACCTTTAAAACTATTCAATTTATAACGTTACAAAATATCAATCGTTCAGGGAGAAATAATATGAATTACTATAGACAATTTGGAGTTCTGATAGTTACACTTAAATGGGATTCTGGAGCCAATGATGTGTATGCTTGTTGAGATATCAAGTATTTTCTAAAATGGTTTTTGAAGACAAGTCTTGGACCAAATTTTGGGTATAGGGCTTATTGTTTCTTCATCAAGTAATCTAAGACTTTGATCATTGATTCCTGCACCTAATTTAAAAATTTCAAATTCACATAAATATACAAGATGTTTGATAAGTATAGTATACAATTTTAGTGGGTGTGAATTAATATTTTTAATTGAAACCAGATAATTATTTAATTTCTATCATCTTTTATAAAAATATATTTGTATACATGCATGTAGGTACTTACAATCAAAATTGTCGATGAATTCTTCAAGCACCCAAGTTGATAAAAGGTTTTTAAATTCCATAGCACATGTGAAAACTAAAACGCGGAAGTGTAACTTCACCCACCAACGATGACATGAAAATGATTATAGTAATGCCGCTGCTGCGCGTCGTTCTCGCGCACATCCAATTATCGCACTCCTTCACAAATTGCCGATCAATGATTGGTCAAACGAAGACTGTTGTAAATAACGGACATTTAAATTTCAAATAAATATCTACTAGACCAAGGGTTTTCTTTTCTGTTTTAGCGAAGAAAAATGCTATTTTTGTAAAAAAAATGCACATATATTTTTTAACAGTGATAGTAAAGAGCTTATTAATAACGGATTGATATATTTCTACGGTAATGTTTATTAAAAGTGAAAATTCCTGGTATAGGAAAGAATGTTTTTTATTTTTAATAAGTATCTTATAGTTTCTGTATAGAGATAATAGAAAAGTTGATTTTACCAACTCAGTTAATTAGTTTTATTACCACAGTGAAAATTTTACTTGTTTTAGCTAAAAAAAGTTTAGGAAAGAACGCTCTGCTGGGAATTTTGTCAGTGTAGTATGCCGCCGTCCTGATGGCACCATTTGCAGTCAGACTTACAAACCCAAACACATGTATACCTATATATGATGATGCAGACTTGATAAACATTGAAAGCTAAACATTTTTGGATATGTAAAGGTTATGCGTTTTTCACGAGAAAACCATTGAGGAATACAAAATAAGATGAAAATAGCCTCAAATGCCAGTGGCGCAAAAATGGGAGGGGAAAGGTGACCCATTCTTTCAAAATTTACACCACTGGATCAATAATTGAAACAAGTTTTTCCGTAAAATATGCCCGTTTACATTAAAACAACCTGTTAAATATCAAATCAATGTATTCATACATTTTAATGTTATCGAATTAAAATATTTAATTCTTCATAATTTTAACACCTCGTACTTCGAAAAGTAAGTAAGCTGGACTCCTCAATCCTGATATCATGTTGTCCAATTTTACGAGAGGTATCTACATGCAAACGTTGTAAGTGTCATTTTAAAACACCCTGTATATAGTAGAAGATGATTCAATTGCCTACAAAAAAACCGTTCACGGAATAGTATCGCCAGTCTTTTATAATTATTTCATTGGACCATCTGTCACAATCTTATTAATTATATTGACGCTAGTTGAAGATTCGCTCCTGGAAAAGTTCACCCATCAAATTATTTCTCCTTAGATACTCAATTAAATGAATCCAAATATAATGCCTCGCGCCGTTTTCAAGTTGAAAGACTCCCATAAAAAGGGAAAGTCGATAATATGTAATAATATATTATTTATCTTTTGACCTTGGCGCACAAAAATGGAAAAGGAAAAGTTGGGAAATCGCAATATCATTCTATATGTTTGTTTATTTCCATTTAAGAAGTATTTCCATTCCTGTGTATTATTCATTTCGATCAGAAAGATTTTTTGTGCTGTTTGGAATAATAGTTTTTATTGAATAAGGACAAACTGCTAAATGAAAGCTTTGTTGCTTGGTCATTGACGAGAGGAAGAAAGGAAATAACAAACACAGCATTTGCAAGATAATTCAATTGATAACTGTCTGAAAACTGTGAGAAAGTGCTAAGCAGTTTAGATAACTAAACTTGAAAACTATGTGAATAGTTTTATTTTGAGACATCTCATTAACATTGCTAGAACATAGTTTAGCATAGGTACTTATTAATATTCTCTTCTTCAATTATATTTTTCATCGAGAAAATACTGCGCAGACCACCGAATGTGCAAGAGTCCAAAGATTGTCAAGTGACAATAAACTCATTGAAGACAAGAGTTGGGAGATGTACACAAAATGGGAAGGAAACTCTAGCAGAACTTCGCGGAAAACATTTTGAAGAGTGCAAAGTAAGTGATGAACCACTAGATCCAGAACAACATATTGTCTCGAAGTCTCCCAAAAAGCATCTAGAGTGGTGAATCAAAATAAAAAAATAAAATGTGTATTATACTCATTTGAACCAAATAAATCATCGGAGCCAGACAGGATAAAATGTACGGAAAGTTTGGTTTAAATATAAGTCCCACCAAATCAAACATACCTTATAATAAAAGAAGAATATTCTTATGGTGCATTTTATGCAAATTGATGTAGCTACAGCTAGCAGAACCATAGCAAAAGTATCCAGGGATTTAGCGACATTGTATCCCAGATTTATCAAAATACCAACAACACAAAGAGAGAGCCAAAGAATGACACACACATTACTAAATTATTTACTCATTCTTTTTTTTCATATATATGACAATAATTCAAGCTCTTCTTCGAGTGATGGAAAACTTTTAGTTCATTTTTATCAAAGACATCACTGTCATGATGTCAAAATTTTCCACCCGTTCGTACAACAAAAATTGTCAATCGATTTACAACGAATCACAAACGGAATGTCAGAGTTAGACAAATTTCCAATCGATTGGAAATTCTTTAAAGAAATAAAACGTCAATTTGACGTTTATTATTATTTAATTATTTTCAGGTACGTGTTCTATACCAATTATTTAATCAAACCAAGGTCCTAATATTTTTCATTTTGTAGAAATCAAATAAAAAATGGATTATTTCCCAAAAAAAAAAAAAACGTCAGCAGGAATGAGCACCCAAAATCCAATCCTCACTGACTCAAGATCTATGCGTTTTCCATACACTTTTACAGCGAAGCTGGTGCAATTCCCTTATTTGCATTATTTTAAGAATAATTGGATTTATAGATACTACGTATTTGGTATAATATTATCAATACCTGCTTTTATGTATATCAGCAAACTAGGTAAAGTATTGAAAATCTTCAGTTTTTATGCATGTTTAATTTCTAAACACACGAAAAGGTTTTGACGAGGGTTTTGATGACATGTTTTTGTAGATAAGTATTTCTAATTTTTTTTTGTGGTTGAACTTTAAACTTTATCAAAGCCTACCCATTGTCTCATAGAATTTATATTTTGTATTCAAACATTGTTGATTGTGGATTGCCGGTATTATTTGGATGTATACCGCTCAGCACTTCAGTATACAACTTCCTTTCTAACTATTTAGGTATTATACCTAGTGTATACTTTGACAAGTTTATCTGAAGCCGTGAAAGTAATGCAGTCGAAATCATTCGATATTGCCACGTTTAACTATGAAAAAGCTAAAGTGCTAAGTATGTAGTGATAATAATTAGAAAATGGACTTCTTATTATTAACAATATTATTAAACGTTAACTCTTTAATGTGCTTTTTTCCTTGGATTTTGTCTATTAACATTATTTTTCCAATTTATGAATATTAGACGATGAACAATTTTCCAAATTTGCTATGGGCTTCTTCAGGCTCTGGTGATTTTCATCGAAGGGCCTGACCAGCTGACTTCTTGATGGCAGGCGCCCGCGTGTGTTCTTCTCTTTCACTTCGTCAATTGATTGATATTGATTTATCCAGTGGCGTTGGTATTGGTTTGCAGTAAATATTAATAACAATACGTGGGATTGAAGTTTTTTTTTCAATAAAATTTTATGATTTATTGTTAATAATACTAATAAACAGTTGTAGTTAAAATTGTGTACGTAATACGTGGGATATTAATTATTAACGCACTTATGTGATTACATTTCACATGCGTGCGTTAATAATATTCATATCCCACTAATTACGTGAATAACTATTAAGTGACGACCATTTGATGCAATACTTATGGGTCAAACATGAGCACATCTGTAAGCTTTAAAATTTAGCGGTTTTACTATGATCCGAATGGCTTCCGAGGTCGAAATTTTGAATTTGTCATTACCACTATATCCATAAAATGTATCAAAAAACCAAAACTAACTTATTTGATGCAAGGAAACATCACATGCGCATTACTCTCGCAGTACTAATTTGTATTTTCTTGAATTTCTTGGAAACCGATTACAAAACGTTCTTATTGCATTTATCTATTGTTTATGTTAAACCAATAGGATACCAATGAAATTCAGGATACAGTTTCAGGTAATTTCAAACAAAAATTGATGAAAAATTCATTTCTCAGTGTTAGTACGGTTGGTACACCCTTAATATTTACACAAATTACTATCTCCTACACGTGCAACACGTGATTGTATTTTTATTGACGATATTACCTAGATCTATTTTTACTGCAAAAGCAATAAAGTTACTATTGAAGTTCTGTTTAATAGCTTCCTGGCCAATCGTCACAATTTTATTAGGCCAATAGAATAAATGGAATTAATGGCGACCTTATGATTCTCTCAAATGAACTAAAATCTTCATAGAAGTTTGAAATAAATTTAGGAAAAAACACTTTCAACCCAAATATTTCCCATCCATACACTTATCCAATTTATTTCTTGGGGAAAATGGTGTAAATATTTATTTATTATCCTGTGACATTTTCTATGTGGTGTGTTCCGATAAGTTATAAAGATAAGTTTTAATACTTTTAAATAAGTGACTGTATAATAAACCAAAATATGAAGATTTTTGGTATTGTCACTTTTTAAACTGATTTCAATTTGCAGTAAAACCGCATAGGATCCTTAAACAATGTTTTTTAAGTGCAGTTTGTATTTGTGAAATGTGTAATTTCTACGATTTTATTCTCAAGGAAATCCAGGATTTCCATTTACTCTCAATAAAAGCTTGAACGAAAGTTTGACGGAGCGAAGTAAACAAAAATCTGGATCGATTTAACGATACTTGTATGTTAGCATTTCAAGTGATGGTCGGGATTTTACGGATAAGTGTAATACAATTTTATTTTGAGATTTTCATTAGCATATCCATAGAGATAAATATGCGTATGCTGAAAGCTTGCAAATTCAAAAAGCGCGCGTCTTGAATGCTAGTTCACACCGGTAGCCAAGGTAGGCGCTAGTGGTAACTTTGTGCCACAAAACGCTACACGTTTAACATCTCTCTTATTTATTACTCTATGAGCATTTAGCATATATACAGGAATATGCAGTTGCTACCATAACTATTAAAATATTGGCGAAGGATGTAAATCAGCACGATTAGTTTGTTCGACTGAACCAGCTTAGGCATTTACACATGTACGTTGTTTGTGAATTCATGTAAGTATGTGTATGTATTTTGGAGTGACATTTACTAAGACCAAAAAGACCTATACCATTTTTTCTATTCAGTCCCTTAGTATAACTACTATAACTTTAGTTTACACATAAGTTTCCTTTTTCTATCCAGCAGTCTCCTAGGAATTGTGTCCTAAATTGCACTATATAAATGGAGGTTTCTTATAATTCCACATAATCTACATTTGTCTTAGTCCTGTCAAAATAGTGTTACTCTGACTAAGGCATTCATTTGTTTTAACCTGGTTGTAGTTTCCCTGGAGAATATTTGATTGTCTTGAGCAAAGCACGCACTAAATTGAGTCGGTACAACATAATTCAATAAAACTTTTTGTTTCCTACACATCGCGCATTACTCAGGTTTGGCACAATTAATAGTTTAGGTGTCTATCCTATCCTAATTGTCGCACATTTTGAATATTGTATTGTTGTTAGTTATTAGCTTTATTGTTAACAAATAATAATTATGTTTTATGGTTACTGTTCATTCAAACAATTACTTATAAGCAATTATTATTATAACAAAAAAAAACTTAATTATTTGTTGAAAATCTTAATTACGGATGTATTTTCTTTTGTCCCAATATATAGTTGTTAGTAGTATACATAGATTGAGATTTTTTGTTTCCTACTTATCTCTTATATGTGATCTTAGAGCTAAAGCGTACGTATTCGCGGAAGTTTAAAACGAAAAGAATATTATGTGAAAGCGGTAGGGGCAGTATTTATCCTATGTAAAATACACTGCCTATGCTTCGCTATTCAGCATTCTCAGTGTATTTTCGACTGTAATGTTATTATATTAAGAAAAGTTGTAGACAGACTAATTCAGGTTATCACTTTCTACGATACACCCATACCAAACGTTAAGGTTCCATCTACCTTTTTTATTCAATGATTACAAAATATTTTTTTTGTAGCTATATTTAATATTGTTGGGTATTTTTCTTTTAGCAAACTCACCAGGAAATATTGCTAAATGGGAAGAAATAAGGCGAAAAGAACTAGAAAAATTGCATCATAAATTTGACTAGTTTCATTGTAAAAAAGTCTGCAACAATGTGAAAAAAATATTATATTCAACTGGGTTTCTTTAAATCAAACTTTGATAAGTTGATTCTCCCTGTAAAAAATGAAACAAAACGGAGATTCGTATTTCACAACAGCCATTTTACTGATGGATCCAAATCTAAAGATTCGTGATTGTATTGTTGAAGTAATTTTTTGTTCGTATTTTACTTAGACCCTATTTGAATTTGTGAAAACACTGAAAAGGACAAACAAATTGAACAAAAACACTTTAATCAGGTCATATTTTTCAGAAGCTGTGAAAAATTTCGAAAAACTGTATTATTTCTACGAATTCCTTCTTTCAATTTACCAAGAATTGAACAATGAAAATATCCAGATAAAGTTTTTCACAATAGCCAAATGACATAACCAGGTATTAGAAACCATCCCAACATCAAGACAAACACTCAATGTTCGATCAAATTAATATAATTGAACCCCTCAAACGACGATTCTATTCACTTTATTTAAGTTTATATTCGTCTGCCAATTTGATCCTGTAATTGTTAGGATACTTTTTTTTAAATTTATTTTTTCTGTTTTCTAACGGGTTTGCTACATAAATTTAAATTGAAGTAAAATTTTAGTGCTTTTCACACTTTTTATTTATTTCCAAAAATCTACGGATACAAAATTGCAATTGAATCTCTCCAAGTGTATACATTGTTCAAAGAGTAGAAAATCATCGTTTCTTAAACTCTCATAGTTTAGTCATAGGTTTATTTAGTGGGATCAGAATCGTGCACTGCGAGAATACTGTCCATTGTGCCTCAATCCAAGTTGGATTACTCCTTCAAGTTCAATCTTCTCAAGGAAGTTAATAAATCTCTATAGTAAGACTACCGCATTCTCTGGGCGCACATACGCATTTCCTACTTCCTAAGATAAGTAGGCTAACTCGTTCAGCAGGCATCCAGTGGTGCTAAATGGGTGATTTACCTTCTAAGCAGAATCGACAGTCTGTGTTTTCAACCAGCTCTTTTCTGCCCAGATGATAGTTAATCTTGCAGTGTCCAATGTGGATTCCGGTAATGAACCTAATTTTCACTGCTCATGTCCAGCAAGGCTTCTGCTTTCAATTTTGAAGGTACTTCCACTTACTTTAATCCTCGTATCTAATTTAGTATACCCTTGCTTTGCAGTTCATCTGATCTGAGATAGATCTCTTTGTCGTATTTAGAGAGATTTTCAATAGTGACTTCAGGCCTATAAACTGGAACTAACATGTTTTCCTTGCCAGTTGGTCCACTTCTTCGAAATCCATACCCAAACAACCCTATTTATTGTACTATTGCACCCACGAGTACTCCAGAATTCCACATCTGTTTTCAATAATAAATGCTAGAGACCGCTGCTATTATTACTAGGTATATATATATTCATTGATTTGTTAGAGTAGCTGTTGTCCAGCATTCACCCAACAGATCGATGGCGAAAACTTCCATTTCAAAGACTGTTGCATGCTTTCAACCAGTTCAGACTTTGGTCTGCACCAAGCGATGGATCGTGGTAGTACGCCTTTTTAGAAATTCTCATGTAACTATAGCAGATTGTCAGAAAAATAGAATGTTAAACAAACGTTTAACATTGAAATTAACCATTCTGAACTAAACGACATCTATCTCTATTTCATACATTATTCAAATATTTATTAGCTGCATCGTACCCCCGAATAGGAACACAGGCACTGTTTAAAATACACCAACACTTAGAATCGTCAAGTTAAATATTGACACTGCTTCTGATAATGGTTCTGATTTGTTTTTGTCTAAAAACCCTGTTTTCTTAAATCTTACAATTTATGTTGAAAATAGTATTAGTTGAACATTGTTGCATAACTGAATATTATATTATGATTATAATATTATGTATATTTACTATAATTGCATATTTATTATTTAATATTTTGTACCTATATATTTTCGAGTAATTATATTTTGAATACCTGAATTCATATTAAGATTAATTGGTTAGTAGTGCTTCTAGGATTGACAAAGACGCTGGTGCAAGTAGGTACTCTTTATTCAGCTTAAGTACTTATACGTCATCAAAGTGTGAAACTCACGCTGTTCGTTTGACTGGTAAAGGACCCCGCGCTTTTCTTGTGGCCAAGTGGCGGTCCGTAAAATCTTATAAATTGTCCATGGAACCAACTCGAATGACTATCACTAGTTTCCGATATACAGGGTGTTAAAGTTTAAAAATCGTTGTTTTTCGTACCACGTAATTTTATTATTAACAAAAAATATGCATTTTTAGTTGATAGTACCATTGATATTCTCTAGTATATCGTAAACTAGTATATCATAGATAGTACAAAATGTCAATTATATAAGGAAGAATTTTTGAAATTCTAGAAAATTTTTAACAGGGTGATTTTTAGTTTTAGTTTAGTCCCACTATATCACACGTCACACTACCACTAATTTTTGTTTAGAAAAGAACACTCGAATAAATTTTATTTTGAAAAGTATTATCACTCCAATCCTCTTCAGTTAATATGAGCAACTTGAGATGCATTCTGGAAGAAGTGAGTTAGAATTGGTCTGTGGAAGCTCATCATTTTGAAAGATTTTTATTTGACAATGTTTGTTTCCTATTATTTAAAAAAATAATAATATATTACAATCTGTCTTCACATTGACAATTCCTTTTTAATAAAACAATTTCATAAGAATTATGGTGGCATTATTAATTAATGATATGAATTATACAGAGTTTAATAAAATTAATGTAATAATTTTCATTTAAAGGTGTATTCTGAGATAAGTTTATCAGATTCCCAAAAAACGAGAAGCTTATTTATTATCGGAGTGATTTTGAAATTAGATCTCTTCTGTTCAGTTTCATTTTTAATATCAATCGGTTTATTATCAGCAGTTTTATTGGAGATTGATGGACTAAAACAAATTAGGAAATTTAAATGTGCTAGAATATTACAAAAAAAGATTCACAATGGAATAAATTCGCTAACGAGTAAATGGGGGCGTGTTGGGAAAAACGCTGGGACACGTCAATTTATATTTTTAAATGTGCATTTTAAAAAGATATATAGGGTGTGTCATGTGACAGTGGCCAATACTAACATTCTTATTTTAAATGCAACCCTCTGTATATTAATACTTTTCTGGAAGCTTAAAAAAAATCTAGACATAATTTATGTACTTACAGTATCCTACACATATATTCAATTATTTCGGAAATATTTAGTGTTTTCAGATTTATTACAAATTCGTTACATTTGAGAAAAATTCTCATTTAAAAATACAAATCGATGTGACCAAGCGTTTTTTTCACACTGTATATATATTATAGGTATTCCCATAAACAACATTCACTCAAAACCAAATGAAACTAGATTATGTTCTTCAAAAATCAAAAAAATTAAATATTTCTCTATTCCCTACACTTTATTTGCGACTCAAGTCTAAACTAATCCCCCCCCATAGCAGATTCCATCGAGTCCGGCGACGTGCGAAACGTTGACATACATCAAATACGGGAGGCGACGGTATACGTCGACAAAACATTTGTGTCTTTCCACCAAGCACGTCGCGTTGGTTACTTTTTTGACGGCAAACAAAATGGTGTATAATTGAATAATATACCATTATATTATTTTCTTGTATTTTTAATCCTGAATGTTAAAAATCAACAATAAATCAATAAAAGAAGCTTGCTAATAGTAATTATCCAATGTGTATTTGATACTTTTAAGTTTTAATTCATGTGACACTTCTTTCCACACATCTTCGCGTGTTTTAGAGTTTTTGTAGGCAGTGAGGCGTTTATCGTATAAGAACAGCCGCTCCTCTACTTCATTGATTAACAATTCCTCCATTTTACCCTACAAAACACCACGGCGAATCGGATTCAACTGATACCCGAACCAAAACATTCGTCGACGTGCCGCATCGTGACGTACGTCATTTGACGTACCGTACTAGGTGGGAGGTCAATCGTGTAATTGCATAGAAAATAAAAATAAATGCGTTGACGCACGTCAACGTGTCGCACGCCAACAGACTCGGTGGAATGTGGCCTTAACTGAGATCTCAGTCAAAAAGAACGCACCTAATTACTGAAAATTAAATGATTACCATATAAAACCTATTTAAAAAACAACCTATTGATGAAAATTCGATTTGACCAATGTTGACAAACTTATTCATCACCATATGGTCTAAATAGTTGCCGTCGACATATTGTTTGTGATAAATTGTTATAATTTATTAACTAGCAAATTGCCAAATCGTTAAGAGTCGAGTAGAAATAAAATTTCTTGATTTATGTTGCTTGAGTAAGGTCAGTTTGTATTGTGAATATAATGTATATATGCGTTATTTTTTACAACTGTTATTCATTCTATTAGAAATAAAGACTGAAACATATTATTTATATCATTTTTTTACGTCATGTGTATGAATCACTAAGAACTGACTCTAAAAAAAATAAGCAGAGATATTAATAAATGATTGAAAAACTTTTTTAACACTAAGGGCCGGTTTTACAATAGAGATTTATACTAGGTATAGTTATTCTGGGTATAAAGTTATATCAGAATTTTTACCTAGAATAAAACTAGTTGGTTTTACGATGCTTTTTTACACCGGTATAGCAATTATTGGAGTAGGAATTGCTATACCGGTGTAAAAAAGCATCGTAAAACCAACTAGTTTTATTCTAGGTATAAATTTTGGTATAACTTTATACCCAGAATAACTATACCTAGTATAAATCTCACTTGTAAAACCGGCCCTAAACAATTTATTTTCGTAAATACCATTCTTAACTCAACAGCTATAAAGTATTACATAAGTAAACATGAACTGTCAACATTTTATAAATAACGTATTTTAATAACGAAATACTAAATATCAGATTCGAATCTTTGAAGGGTACTTCACAACAAAATATCCACATTTCAGCTATTCTATTCTATTCTGCCAGGAAATATTTCCATTTCAAAGTTTTCTGTTACTCTCGAAGTACTGCAGGAGTAATTATATTGTGTAAAATTTCCTTTGCAACTTCCTTTTTATTGTTGACACCCTCCGCTACCTATCTTTTCTCCATAGTTGCAGATTTCCATCCGCCATGTCGCTTGAGAGCTAAGATATCAACTCGAGTATTCGCTAATAAATTGGCCGACGTTCTTCAAAGGGAGTGTCCAGTATTTTCCTTAAAGTTTTCTTAAATTCCAGAAATTTATCAATTTTACTTGGAATCGAAGACATCGAGTTTTTCCCAACAGGCTGGTTTAAGCACTTTCCATTTTCATATCGCATGAAGAATCGAGGGTTGAAATTGGTCATGTGGGATCTTATAACAATCTATAAGAACTTTTGGTTGCTGTAAATTCACGTGCCATTCCAATTTGGAATCAGGACTAGTAACAATTATGACTTCATGCCTTAATTCAACTTTGTCCATTTTAATTGCAGAGAGTTAACTAGATCGGCACGCTCCAGCAATTCCATGATCATAACAACGTTCATCATTAAATATATAACATCGGTGGCTTGAAACACCAATTTATTTACATATTCCTCGTCAAACACATCAGATTTTTCGATTATATCCGGTATATCTTGTTTTTAAAAATTCTCGAAGTTTGGGATAGGTACTTGGAAATATATCTTCTGTATGTTCCTTGTGGTATATTATTCATTCTTTTTTTAATTTCTTGGGAAATTAAACCACAATATTTTTAAATTCTTTATTTCAACGTTTCGGTAGCGTTCCAGCTACCGTTGTCAAGAAAAAATAAGTAGAAATTAAGTAATTTTTTTATCCCTAACTGACACAACAGAAAAAATTTGAAAATGGTGGACTTCAGCATGGAATATTCACACCATGAAATAAATGGAGATACATCAGATTTTTCGTGAAAGAACGCCAAAAGCACGGTTTCTGTTGTGTATCGATAGTTCGCAAAAGGACGAATCTCGTCAATTAATTATGGTGGAAAACCGATGCTGTACGCGAGTTAATATTTCAGAATTGGCATTTATCTTATCCTAAGAATGATATGTCCATAGGTATTGGAGAGTATTGAAACATTATTTAAATGCTCGAGCTCGAACATTGGGCAAATTTGCCAAATTTACGTGCAAACACGATTTACACTCAAAAACAGAGAAAGGTGTGAGCATACACGAATATGCAAAGCTATAATAATTGTAGGTTTCTGGTAAATATTAAACTATGCACAGAATGCAGGAAAGTAGGAAACGAAAATTATTGCTCAAACCGAAAGTATTTCATTAACACGTGCTGTAGTGACTTCTGTAATAGCGGCCGCCATTACCTTTATCAAAGTGTAATAATCGCCGACACGTACACCGTACACCTTTTAAACTAAATGCCTTTTAAACACTTGAAAAAAATAAATGCCGTTTTATGTGATTATTTCAGTTACTATCTTCATTGTGCGTTTTTAATGCCATCACAAGCGTTCAAAGTGGTAGGGGCAACAGGTAAATTGTTTGTTCTGTTTATGAGTATTTTGAAAAATTTTACATTTAGTTTAAATACTATAAGGTATTGTCCCAAAAATATGCTTTTGTGTGAGTTTGCTATGTATTATCCACCGTTCTCGAGATAATTGATTTCAATTTTTGTTATTCTTGGCATTTAATATAATTATTTGATCACTAAAAAATCTAAAAAGTACCTACTTAGTTTGGCTTCGACATATTAACAAAATTTGACATTACGTCAAATTGTTTCGAAGTTATAGAGTTGTTGCGTAAATAAGGTAAAATAATTTATCAAAATGGCTAATCATTCCTATGATTAATGATTATGATTAATCATCCGCATACAGAGCCGTAAGGTTGGCACTGCACATAGGGAAGTCTGCCGTGAACAGCGAGTACAGGGTGGGTGATATTACCGAGCCTTGCGGTACTCCTGCCGTCACAGTATAAGGTCCTGTTTCGGCATTGCCTATTTTCATATGAAACTGTCTGTTTTTAAGATATGAGTTTAAAAGTAATACCAAATACCCAGGAATGCCGAGCTCCGTTAACTTGAAAATTAGTCCGGGAAGCCAGACAGAGCCAACAACAGATTTGTTGTTGTATTTAACTTCGAACTTTCCTTTTATGTCGTTTCTCAGAAGTTGTACAATTTGTTTGTGTTCCTTAATACAGCCGTCTATCACTATTGGGGGGCATGCCTTGGGAACAGCAGTGTCAGCTTTGTTTTTCTGAGGGGCATCTTTATTTTTGCTGGTGGCAATGGTTTTTTTCACAGTTTCAGTCCTTTTCTTTGGTTTCCTTTTCCTCTTTTTAATTTGTTGCTCTTCTTCAATAATACTAGCCGTTTCTTCAACTTCCTCCTCTGACAGTGACTCATACGCATTTTCAGTTGGAATTGAGGTGGCTTTGTTTGCTAATTTGGAAATCAAATGCGAGTAAGATACCGTTTTTTTTGCAGGCTTCACAAAGGAGTCAGTGTCCATATCCTCGTTTTCCGGTTGTACACTGTCTATGGTGATTTCGTTAAGTGTCTCCTGGAAATTCATCACTTTTCCAATTATCTTTTTGTTGGAATTCGTTAATTTTTGGTATTGTGAAACACATTTACCTAGTTCATTATCCTCACCTACCTGCTTATTAACCAGAGAAGAAGGACGGAATCTTATCGATTGGCTCTGATCTTGAAGTTCTTTATCCACTTTATCACTCCAACTGGTAGATAGATCGTTAGCATGTATTTGTGCTCGTGTAACGTGTTGGAGAGTGTTGGATGGGACTTCTGGGGAAGAGATATCTTGAATGTTTTCAGAGTCCATTACAGCTGGTTTGTTAGTTTCATTTGGTACCATACACTTTTTATCACTTTCTATACACTTCTTCTCACTTTCTATACACTTTCTATACACTTCTTTTCACTTTCTATACACTTTTTCACACTTTCGCTACACCTTTTGGTGCTTACGATACCCTCTTCTAATGGCTTAGAAGACGTGAAGTCAATTATTTTCAATTCGGAGGTGCTGAGAGATATAGAAGCCCCGCAAGATGACGGAGAGGTACAGTTTTCCAGTGGTCCCGGGCTTTCTATACACTTTTTGATTGAACTTGTGGTTTCAATTTTTGTCTTCTTTGTGCAATGTGTTGTCTCTAAAGAAGTATCACTCGATGTGCAAGTCGTTGCAGAGCTATCATCTAAGTTCTGTACACTGTTACTGTTGGGCTCCTGGTGAGAGAAGATGACGGTGGTCTCTGGGTGGGCTTCGGGTTGTTGCCTATCCCCATCCGTATTTTCTATGTTTACAAAGGCTATTTGGTAGTTGCTTTGTATCGCTTTTCTACCCAGAATGAGTTTGTTCTTCTTCTCCCTGACTCGATCTATTTGCTTTTGAAAGTGACCTTCACCTCCAGTTTTATTATCGTGAGAGGTGTTTGGAATGCTTTCCATGCACCTTTCTAGTGGTTTATCTTCATGGACCTCTTCACTTGCCACCGAAAGAATTTTCTCTTGTTTGCTGGGAGTAAGTCCTTTCCACTTAATATTTCTAAACCTTTCCCTTGTTGTTGTCGTTGCCAAGGGAAATTTCGGTTTTTTGCCTTTCTTTTTGAAAGTATTTGTGTTCCTAACTTTTAATTTGGTTGGTTTTTTGGAAGTGTAGTCACTAACTCTCTCGTGCACTGAATATAGCTGCTTAAGATTCTCAGGATGGAAGTGATCTGGTGATAGGCTTATTATATTTTGAATCTTCTTTTTTAAGCTTAGGGTGTGCTGTGTTGGTTCACCATTATTAGTATTCCCCGACTCATCGGGGATAGTAAGCTTTATTCCGCTTATTAATTTTCGGTTTTTAATTAGCTTGAATTTTTTGATCACTGTTTATACTTTTTGAACACTTTTAACAGTAAAAAAAAGATATAAGAAAAGATAATTGGTTCCAAATCGCACGTCCGTACTCGCCGGAAGCCAATTACAAACTGTATTTTTTGTGTGTCCAAACTTCGTTTCGTTGTTGACTCCAACCATCTTGAATAAAGTATTATTATGCATAATACTTACATAATGTAAAATTTGTGTAGGCATTAAATCAAAAATATAGTGAACTAAATATTTGTATTGTGTCTAGTGTTGATATGTATAAAAGAAAGTAAATCTTTAACTTGATTTATTTTTATTTCAGCAAATGAAATAATTTTATTTCGAAGACTACATTTAATCTTAATTTGTTTTATTATATTTTCTTCCAAGCTACGAATTTACTCTTTATTAAAATGACATCTAATGCATTTTGCGCTCAGTGCATAATTGAAATAATTAAACTAATGTTGTTTGCGTTTAACGCTCTTCTTATTGGAAACCTTTCCCTTCCACTTGATGGTAAACCTCTAGGTTTACAACGGGATATTGATATTGGCTGAACTTTCATTTTCCGCAAAGATTAGACTTTGTTTCCATAAAACTGATTACTTTTAACGGTGTTTTTATCGTTTGTTGGGGTTAAACTTTATCATTGTAAAAGCTGTGTCGTGATTTTCCTTCAGTATAGGAATTGAACAATCAAAGTGAGTGCGCACTCTAGCAATTTTCACGTTAAATTTTTCCTGATTATAATTATTGTCAAGAATAACGACATTTACTGAACTGCCATTGCATGATAACGCAGTATTATTTATTATGACAATTTAATTCATGTATAAAAAATCGCATATGCCACAGTGCAATTGTCACTTTGACAGCGACAAAAGTTTGCTTTAACTTTTACAGCGACAAATACACTAGTGGTTTTTTTCACTTATTCATTTGTTCATCAATGTCACTGTTCCTAGTATGAATTTAAATAACTGCGTTTTTAATAATTTTACATTAAAATAAAAATGTGTTTATTTTTAATGTTTCATAAATAAAGTTTGCAGTGCTATTGTTACGAACTCACTGATTCTGAAGCCGGTCCTGTCGCAAACTATGAATGCGACCTTTCTAGAAAGGTTCTTTCGCAGGTAATATCGAGACTGTTCTCGAACAGCGTAGAAGGCGGTGAATTCAAGAAAGTTCTAGAGATTCGCGACTATATATACGCGGGTTTTCGAGTGAGTCGAGGAGTTGTTCAGTATACAGTGAATCTGTAAACAGTTTCAGTATACAGTGAGTGAACAGAAAGTGAATATAAATAGTGTTGGAGATGAATTAGGACAATTATTATACCGAGTATAGATAAAATAATAGACATTAAGTAGTGTGTGTATAAATTAAGTTTATTATAGTGTGTAAGTGTTTCTTTAATAAATCAATAGTATTTAGCCATAGTGAGCGTATAATTTTATCCCACGGTGAAAACAGTTTAAATAAATAAGAAAAACATTACAATATGTTTCCAAATTTCTCATTCATCAAATTGTCCTGCCGAATTACACTCGAGGTTTGTATTGATATTGGGTAAATTTGTGTTGTTCAAATTCTAAACTGTTTCCTTTAGCAATTTGACTCGAATAACTGTCAACCTAAAAACTCTCCACCTCCGGTGTCGTGTTTTTAATAGTTGACAGTTATTCTCGTCAAATTACTAGGAAACAGTTTCTCATTAAACAACCCAAATTCATCCTATAAAATACAAACCACTTGTGAAATTATAAGTGATAAATCCATTTCGTTTCCATCATCATTTTCATTCATATTGTTATAAAATTTTCCTTCTGGAGCTGATTGACCAACAGCTATAGGTATTTGCTAGTTGTATTATATCCGAGGTAGTTAGAATTGGTAATGGTTTAAATAAAAAACCAAATTTATTTTCCACTAACATAAATGACTGACAAATTAAACCAAATGGACAATCACAAAATGCTAGCTCAAAATTTGCTGAG
Source organism: Galerucella pusilla (assembly GCA_910591695.1). Taxonomy (NCBI): domain Eukaryota; kingdom Metazoa; phylum Arthropoda; class Insecta; order Coleoptera; family Chrysomelidae; genus Galerucella; species Galerucella pusilla. Next base: position 17,692 of record CAJUYI010002384.1, read on the forward strand.
CTTCTTTTTCTGAACCAACATGAAATAGATTACCAGCGTTTATTTTTACGTTTATTTTTTACTCTCACGACACATATTTGGATAATTCGTTTGTGGTATAGAACGCCTTGAGTTTGCAAATTATAATAATTTTCGGAAATAAATTCCACTAATGCGCATGAATTTAACACTATACACCTCTGTAGCAGAGTGTCTTTGAAAATTCTAATAGATGCTTCCGTTTAATTGTTCGTATTACAACCCATAATACACATATTGCTTGGATATGTCTAATCGCCAATCAACTACTGGGAACACTGATGTTAACTGGGCGTTTACTATAACACGATTATCTTAACTTCTTGCAAAACAATTTACTTGAAGTTTGTAGTTTGTATGTTCCTCGGGAGGAAAATAAATTAGGTTAGATGTACATAAAAACACATCTATTGTCTGCTGTTTTTGTTTGACAGGAGAGTTTCTGGACATCCTGTATAATATACTTCTGTTTTGTTAGCAAGTGAAAAAGTACTGGAAAAAGTAACGTTTTTCTAATAGTTTGAGATCACCTCTGTCCGACGCCCTTGGATATTGACCCATAGTTCTTTTCCGTCGACCGTGTATTAACATATGCTATTAACGTTCGACAAAATTATACATTAATGACCCCCATTAATGCATGATCTACCTACATTAATCAACGATTTTCTGCAGGCAACCCAACGCATATCTTATACATTATATAGTTTGGTAAGTTTATCCGAAATACGGGGCATCGGTAAGAGGCGAGGAAACATGGCGCCCATCTGACATAACCGTGCAAATGGCGTACGGTAGGTATTTTATCAAGTAAAACTGAAAATACAAATGTCACTGACAATACCAACGCCACTGGATAAATCAATATCAATCAATTGACGAAATGAGAGAGAAGAACACACTCGGGCGCCTGCCAATAAGAAGTCAGCTGGTCAGTCCCATCGATAAAAATCACCAATTATGTAGCTCGGAGGGTGTGGTCATTATGGTTTTCGCACAACGCTGCCAGAGCTTGGAGAAGCCCATAGCAAATTTGGAAAAGTGTTCATCTTTTAATATTCATAAATTGGAAAAATAATGTTAATAGACAAAATCCGAGAAAAAAAGCACATTAAAGAGTTAAAGTTTAATCATATTGTTAATATTGTTCATAATAAAAAGTCCTTTTTTTAATTATTATCACTACATACTTAGCACTTTAGCTTCTTCATAGTTAAACGTGGCAATATCGAATGATTCCGAAAGTATATTTATATTGACATACAATAACGTTCTAGTTCTTCACTTACATATTGTTTTTATTTTCTTATTCTACAAAATTATAAAAATATTATTAGTGTTCAAACAATGAAACATCCAAAATATAATGTGAAGGAGGCTTCACATCAAAGATACATGAAACCTGAAACATGAAGCATGAAACGTGAAACATGTTCATTAAAATAGAACACGCCAAAGAAATAGAATTCCGCCTACTAATGAAACAAGTGTGATACATGTACCTGTTTTATCGCGTTGAAACGTGTTTCATGAAATAGGTGGCGTTCTATTTTTCTGTTTCAGTTGCATTGTTTTGGTCAAGTGCGTAAAATGAATAATGACCAAGAATTTAATCTTGAGTTTGTTGCTGTAGTGGAGAAGTACGAAGAATTGTATAATTATAACCTGAAAAAGTACTCGAATGGACAATCACAAGAAAAAGCCTGGCGAAATGTTGCCAATCAGGTAAAAAGTTCAGGTAAGCATAAACATTGTTTTCATTTAGAAAATAACATTTAACTGACATAAAAGTAACAACAATGTACTAATATTTTATTTTTAATATGGGGAACCAATTTTATTTTTGTTTCTTTGATTAATATATAAAGTGAAAAGGTTTCGTTTTTCGCAATTTATTGTTTCATGTTTTATGTTTCATACTTCACGTTTCAGGTTTAACGTTTCTTTGATGTGCGGCCTCCCTAAGAAAAACGAAAACAGTCACATTTGAAGTGGCGACCTTCTCTGTGATATTTAAATGTCATTAGGTATTTATTTTTGACAGTATTTACCTATGAAACAAATAAATATTTTAAGATCTAAAATATTGAGAAAAACGAATACAGCTGATACAGTCGACGGAAAAGCTTTGTAACTAATAGGAGTATTGTAAGGGCAATTAACAATCTCGGACATTAACACACTCGCTCTGCTCGTGCGTTAAATTTTCTAGATTGTTAATGGCCCTCATTAATACACTTGGTGGTTAAGGCTCCGTTATTAGCCACTACGGTAAAATAATGAACCTCAGCTTCCACTGAAAACCACAAGATGGGGAGAGGATATGGTTTTATCCAAAATTTGAATCACGTGTCGCTCCCCACTGATCCCCACATCCCATGCCAGTTTGTATCATTCGATACAATACCGAGTGATATATTTATTGAGATGTTATAGTTTTCGATTTAATTTAGTAAATTTACATTTCTTATCTGTTAACCAGAGGTAACGAGGCAACGAGGGTGAATTATTATCTGATTTGTTGTTGATACGTTGTGACCCTATTTATTATAAAATTTATATCTCTATTATTTTTCCGTCTTATTTCGATTATTTTTTATACAGTGTGGAAACCACTTATGAAATAAAATTCTTTGTCATTATTTTGGAAAATTATAAAAAATGCCGATACACGTCAACTTTTGAATTGAGTTGTGCGTTATGTAAACATAAATGTAAGTGTTCAGGGTGATTCACGTAAGTATGCCATAGTCGGTGTTGTTTTTTTAATGAAACACCCTATATATTCGCATATTTTTGAAATCCTCCTAATGAACCGATTCCAACAAACTGAATAATGTATGGTCAATTATGAATTATACAGGGTGAAATTTTTATTTTTACAGTTATCAAACACATACATAAAATACCTGATGTATTTGATTTTAATACATTAAAATAAATGCTCAAAATGCTCCACCTAGTTGTTGGCAATAGCACAGTCTCATATAGAACTCCTTAACTTCGTTTAAAGTTTGAGGTGAAATATTCCGTATTTCTGTAGTTATCCTGTCTTTGAAGTCTACAATGCTAGTTGGTTGTGTTGCATATACTTTGTTCTTGAGATAACCCCACAAGAAAAAATCTAAAGGCGTAAGGTCTGGCGATCTAGCTGGCCACTCGATAGTACCTCTTCGTCCAATCCATTTATTGGGGAAGATTTTACTTTTCCAGTATAAACTGTCAACACATCAACAACTGACAGAATAGAAAACAATCCACATTATTTACCGATTTTGTCTAATTATTGGCGTTTTTAGGCAATTTTTAGGTATTTATGATAAAATTCATGGGCGTAGCAGGTTTTGCAAATACGTCTAATAATTAGTTAGTTTAGATTTTGGATAAATCCATATTTAGCTAATTTTAAAAAGTACCAATATTTCAAGTGTAATGAATTATTAATTTTAAAATTTCACCCTGTAAAATCCATAATTAACCATACATTATTTAGTTTTTTGGAATCGGTTCATTAAAAAGAAAACACCGACTATGGCATACTTGCGTGAGTCACCCTGTACATTTACATTTATGTTTACATAACGCACAACTCAATTCAAAAGTTGACGAGTCTCGGCATATTTTATAATTTTCTAAAATAATGACATAAAGAATTTTATTCCATAAGTGGTTTCCACACTGTATATAAATTTTGTATGACGGTTTTTTTTCTCCGTGTGAACGTCATGTTTGTTTTACGTTTTTAAAACCACAGGCAACTCTATCCTATCCTAAACTGGAACGAAAACAAGAACACTGTTGCCAGCTACTGCCTAAATTATTTACCAGATCTTAGCCTAAATACCGAAAATATTAAAAAACCATGACAAATCCTTTAATTTTACTCAAACCTACAAAAACAAACAACATTCAATTGAATAAATCAATATAAATAAATGAAATCACTTTTAAACATCTAACTTAGCTTAATGTGATTTATTATTATAAAGAGAAGATATAATGCGAGATCTTTGATTGTCTATATGAAAAACGCTTTGTAGTCGTTCGTGTATAACTAATACTTTCGCTATTAAAAGTTAACAAGCCAATATTATTGCATTACACACGTTGTACCAGTGTACATATTTAGATTATCGAGAGTACGAAATCAGATACAATTGTACCCGCTCTGGCAACACTGGATTGGAAAATTAGAGTCTCATATCGGAAACTATCCTCTCGATATATACCTATCACTAGAATGATACTGATTCAGTCAGCTCCCTCTGATGCCAAATAGGTCCAACCAAATAAGACAGAGTTTTTGGCTTTCATATTTGAATTACGGCGCTAATTATGCCGCTTTTATTTCATTCAGTTCTTGATAAAATAACAATATTTTCGCTGCATTGTCACACATTTGTCTATAAAATACTGTTATGAAGGATGTGTCACCTTTATATCATTTCAATCTTCATTGCCCAAAATTGGGGATATTTGACAACGTCTGTTGAATTTATTACTAACAAGAAACCCATATAAATTATGATGCACACTACCTTAACAATTTGGCAATCGATATAACACCTTATGTCTCATCTAAAATTATTAATAAAAATTAACTGTATGAAAAACGCAAGCCATGTTTTTACGGTCATATTTTCATTCAATAACGGGCCCTTAAATAACTATTTCAATCTCTAAGAAACTTACTTGACTTAGGCTTGAGATGCAATAAAACCATAAAACTTTTCGGATTTACCGTGCAAAGCCGCACTATACCTGATGAAATAGATGAAAAATAAAGTATTTATAATAAGAATGACCCAAAAGTTTTATAGAGTTTTCAGGTAATAATTAATTATTCGCCACCAAAATAAATACGACTCTGTCAGGGTCGATGCACGCGAATTCCCGTCAGGTTCCTTAATGACCAATATAATACACTTGAGTTCCCGTCCGACACGTGAAGGTATCTTAGTTTATTTAATCTGCTCTGTTATCGGGACTGCCCTAATAGTTTACCCTGTCGGGGTTAGGTTGGGTGTCTTATTATTACTACTTATTACCGTACCCTAATTATGACACAGGTAGAGTGGTTATCCTGACGGGAATACGTGGGCGTCCGTCACGGTTAATACCTCTATCTACAACTGTCATGTAACGGGTACGATTTGACATTATTTTAAGTGTCATAATGACGTATATTACCGCACTAGTGCGTTTTTGAATACATTACCGCACTAGTGCGATAATAAGAATCTAGACAATTATTAATACAGGAATTAAATATTCAAAATAACACTGGAAGCTGTATTTTTAATTTCCGAAAGGAGATTGTCTTCGCTTGAACTCAATTTTATAGATTTTTGTTCATTCAACTTTGACATTTTGATGGGATAACTAACTTTTTCTATTTCCACAGATTTGTTTGTCTTTGTTGCTACGGTCACAGAATATGATACACAGTACCTTATATTTGCAGTCAATATTATTAAAAATACGTTTGGATTGAATTTTTTTCAATTGTATGATATAGGTACGGTTAATAATACTAATAAACAGTTGTAGATAAAATTTTGTACATAACACGTGTGATAGGAATTATTAACGCACTCATGTGATTACACGACTCTGCCTACGGCCTCGTCGTGCAAACTTCACATGCGTGCGTTAATAATGTCCATATCCCACTAATTACGTGAATAACTATTAAGGCTTTATTGCATGTCATTATCCCATCTCAGGTCAGGACAATTTCTTAGATATTGAAAAGTATACAGTCCTGTGAATGGATTTGGCTTTAAATAGAAAATTTATGGAAACATGAGAACTGTAAAAGAATTTAATTTGCAAAACTTTATGGGAATCAATACTGCATCATATAGGTACGATGAGAAATTATGTACTGAAAAGTGTTAATTCGATAGGTACCATGCTCCTTAAACGGTACAGTAGAATGTATCCCATATAAATTATAAATTTTCCTAGAAACTATATAACCTAATATAGTAACATCTAATCAGTGAATTCATTATAAAGGCACCTTTTATGTCCAATAAAAGTGATCGTAAAAGCAATACACGTCCATCACTAGTCCGATTTTATAGTCAACTAATTCCCTTTGTGTTCAACGATATATCGGAAATTGTAGATTTTTTTCATCGTAGGTGTAATACAAAAAATGTTTATAACACCTCCTGGTTGTGAGATTTTAATTGGAAGAAGTACCCTGGTTAAGGATATGTAAGAAAATTTTTTTGGTGATTTCACAGTCATTTGCCAAACTTGACCTTATAATTTTTTTCTTCGCTGGATAAACAGTTTTGTGTCTTAAAACTTCATACTGCCTTTCTTGAATATTGGGAACCGGTGTGTTTTTAAAATACCATCAACATTTTCTAAATATGACTGTAATAATTTTTTATCTAATTCCGCTATCAAATGTGACACTTTACGTCACTCCTTGACGTTAGGTTACGTCACATTTTCCATAACCTTCATATTATATCAGTTATGAAAAGTAGTTATGTAAAAACTTTACGTAACTGTTTATGTTTCAACATAGAGATACTACATGAGTTTCAAAGAATAATTTATTAATTAGGTAGGTACTGTCAAAACTGACAATTATTTCATTATTTAAACTGTACAATTAACCCATTATTTTAATTCAATAGTATTTTGAGATTTATAAACATTGAAAACATTATTCACGCGTAATTTGCAGAACTCGCTAGCGCTCGTTTTGGCAAATATTACGCTTGTTGAACAATATCGCTCTTTTCATAACTAATTACGTAAATATCTTTTACTGAATATAGTAACCAATCAAATTACTTAATTTCAAGTCATGTGTCAAATTTCATCCAATCACCGCTACATGTGGTGTTTTCAGTTTGGTGTTTATTTTTTATTAAAAATTAATTAAACGTCAAACTGACAACTGGATTAAAATTGTCGCGAAGATTTGGTATTGCATCTAACGATTCAATTAATTTACCAATTATACTTTTCACAACTGTAGTTTTAAATAAAAATGTATTATATTTGATTCAAACTAATAAAGTTTGTATTGAAAATTATTAAACATCAGATTAACAATCAATTTTTTGATATCCACTTAGTAAAAAATTATCTTATCGAATACTCCTCGGGTCTTGATAAATACTCAAAATTTTGTCGTAGAGAATCCTTCAAGCGTGTTGCTCAAAGATAATAGCCCTCGGCCTGCGGCCTTGGGCTATTACCAAGCAACACGCTTTCAGCATTCTCTATGACAAAATTATCTCGGTATTTTCAAGACCCTGGGGTAGTACTACTGATAATATCGTTTATTAGAACATTTTCTCGTGTTACTAATGTCAATAATTGATATTTTTCAAAGAGTTTAAATAACCATCTGTTTAAATCGTCCAGAGCCAAGCCTGTTGACTTACCCTGTTGATACGCATACTGACTCTCGCTTAGAGGGTGCGTTTTCAGAGCGTTGTCCTATCCACTAGCTTTTCCAAAGTCTTGAGCTAATTGGTCTACCTGCCTCGGAAGGTAGATGACCTTCATCTTCCTCCATATTACCGGAGTATATTTAAAAGCTAAGCTAGCCTTGAAGATCTTACTTAGTTGTGGCGCTAATGCCTCTTCACCCTTCTGCAGTAGGACCGGATAGATTCCATCCTCCCCCGGTGATTTAAAGGGTTGGAATTCGTCTATGGCCCAACCTATTTTATCCGGTCTTGTGATGTCTTCCCTACTAGGTCTACCTGCCTCTTGGGGTTTGCTGACTACCTCCGGCCGACTTAGATCAATGGAAGATCCTGGAAAGTGTGCTTTTGTCAACAACTCCTAGCTTTCCTGTGCAGTTTCTGCATAGTCTTCGTCCATTTTCTTGAGGAGACTCACCCTGTCACTAGAGCCCTCCTTGGCCAGAAATTTGTGGATTCGGGAGCATTCTGTGGTCCCTAGAACCTCCTCATAGAATCTTCTCCATGATCCCTTTTGGCCTTTCGGATCTTCTTATTATATGGAGTAGGCTTAATCCTGTATAGGTCCCAGTTTTGATTGAGTTTGGCTTTATTAAATAACCTTCTCACCTCGGTTCTTAATCCCTCTAGGTACTTGTTCCACCAAACTGTGTTCCCTTTTCGTTGCCTTGTTAGTTCTGGGCAGTTTTCTCGGTCTCATTATCCTGCCACTTCCAGGCTTTCTTTCCCTTTTATAGTGTCTGTTCCTTCCTTAAGTGACTCTCTAAGGGATTTTTTATATCCTTCCCAGTTCGTCTCTCTTTTGGATTTCTGAACTTGCTCACTCTTCCTGACTTCTATTTCATATTTTCCTTCCACTACGTATATGAGATCGTCAGCATATGCTACTGCGGTAACCTCCCGATCATACGGTAGCCTCAATATTCCGTCATATACTATGTTGATGTATGATGTATGATTCATGTTCTTTATGTTTTCTATATATTCTGGTACATCTAGGTATGTTTTATTTCGTGTGGCACTTGCTATCTTTCCCTTCGTTTTTAGTTCATACTTGATTTGACCGTGGTGTGTGAAGGGATTCAGGAAATCTATATCCCACCCTGTATCCTGTTTGTAGTACGCTCCGAGCATGGTCACGTCTATATGGCTCCTTGAAATACCCCGTTCGAACGTGTGATGTCCGTTATTTTTGGTCGTCCACTGTAACTGCGACATCCAGTTTTCTACTATTTTTCCTCGTTGATCGGTGGTGGCCGATCCCCATAAAGGAGATTTCGAATTTATTTCACCCGCTACAATAGAGTCCTGAGGGTGCTCGGAAGCCTTCTCAAAAACTTTGTCTATTAATTTTTCATAGACTTCTGCTGGAATATTTGGTGATAGATATGTTGCAATAATATTTACACCGTGTAGCTTGACACTTACGTATCCATCTTTATTGATTTTCCTCTACCTCGATGTTTTTGTTTAGTATAGCAATTGCCACATCCTCTTTCTTGTCCATGATCCATTTTTTTATTACCGATTTTCTTATTGGGTTCTGATACGATCATGATATCTGAGCTGATTCTTGCAGCTTCATCAAAAGCCACGTCGTGCGCGGCTCTTGATCTACCCAGGTTAACTTGGAGTATTCTAATCATTTTTACTAGGGTCCCCACGCTCAGAAATTTCATCATCATCGCTGATTCCTTTCTCTTTCAGTTCTCGTTATTGAATTTCTTCGAATTTTTCCGTTCTGTAAAAAATCCCTTGAAATAGAGTGCATATATCGCAAGATTAGAGATATTATTTTTTGGCGTTTCTTGAAACCAATAGAAATTTTTAATTTCAGTAATTCATATACGTTCTAGCCAACCAAAACATTATTATAGTGAGAATGATATACATACATTATTCTACCGAGAATTATTCAATGTGCATTGTTTTTATTGAATGACAACCATATGCCAACCATTTGACAACTCATTTTCTTTATTTAACGCGTCTTTCATAAATTCTCAAGAAATGCGTAAAATGAATTCTGTTTATATTGAGTCGAGTGATATAAATTTGTTGAAATAAAAATATGAAATATTAAAAGGGATTTTTAATGTAACTTCAAAAAATAATCTATGAATAGAATTAGATAATGATTCTTCAGGCATTTTCTCAAACTTGCTGCTTGGCAAAATCTGTCAAATTATTTCCAATTGATTCTCACTCTCTTGTGATATTACTACATATAATTTTATATCCCTATTTCCAGCCAATCAGATGCATTATTTCGACATTGCTGCTATGGTAACCAGCCAGTATTAAGTGCTCTTAGATTTATTACAAAAATTAACAACTTCTTTTTCCAAATATAAAACTCCCCAAAACTAAATTGTTTTAAAAGCGAAAAAAATTAGCACCCGCGAAAGTTATTTCGAGAATTTTCCAAGAATTTTCGTTTTGAAAAAAGTTTTTTCACCGAACAAACTTCATAATTCGAGAAATGTCCAATATTTTAATTTGAGAGTTTTTTTTTCAGTTTGTGACTAAAGACTTACCTTCCACCAAATTTTCATTGTAATCACACAATTTATGCCGAAAGTAAGAATAAAAATCAAAAAATGCAGATTTTTGCGATTTCAAGTTTCTGAGGTTATGTGAAAAAGTCACTAACACAAAAGTTGAAGATATTTTTGAGATATGCAACTTTCACATTCATATTTTTTTATAGAACCTCAACTTTTGCGAAAAATCCTTTAATGTCTTTTTTCTCCGATCGTGGGAAAAGTGTCACTATTTTAACCTGTTTTCTATGCGCAAAGCTCAACATTCCAAAATAGTGGGCAGTTGCTAAGCAATTGGAAAATAACAGTGCGATAATATTCTTACCGGACTGTTGTAGCGTGTGGTAATGTTACAAATGGATTATTACAATAAAATGAAACAAAGTATGGTTTTAATTTTCATATTGATAAAGTTGTTTTAAAAGAAATAAAAGAAACACCTAATTTATAGCGATTTTCTTGAACACAAATTAATTGTTGTTAATATTTACATTTATTGTACAGCTTGTACAATTAATATTGATATTAATATTTTTCAATTAATTTTCCAAATGTAAATCAACGACCGAAGAAAAAATAGTATGTATAATTCGTGGGAAAAGCATATTACCAAAATCCTGTGATACCAGACTCGTCGCTACGCTCCTCGTCTGGTAATTATCACAGTCATTTGGGAATCTTATGCTTTTCCCACTAATTATACAAAATACTATTTCCACCCCCTCACTTTTTAACTGTTGCGTTTATTTTTTCCTTTGGATAACAATTTTTTTTTAAAGTTAATTTGGGCAGATCTGAAAGCCAATAGAACTAGGAAGAGAGGTGATTCCATTTGCTAAACAAAAAAAGTACCTAGGTGTATATTTTGATCAATGGCTTTCATGGAACACTTACCTTCAAAAGACCCCACAAAAAACTCCCATTGTCCTAGGCAGATGTAGAAGAACGTGTGGAAAAATATTGGGACTTGCCCCAAAAATAACCCAGTGGCTATACACAAGGGTTGTTAGACCAATGATAGCCTATGGATCAGTGGTGTGGTAGACAAAGACACTGCAAGTGGAAGGTGTAAGCTCAGCACATCCTGTCAGTGCGATTGCCTGGGGAATGTGCGGTTTCTTGTACTAGGCAAAGAGAAGCCACCGGCAAGAAATTACATAAAAGACTCAGTCTCAAGGCTGATTGGCTACTTAAAAAGAGTCGGGCTGAAGAATATAATCTAGATTCAGGAAACCGCAATAGATCTGAAAAGGTCGCAGTGGAATAGAAAGATTAGCCATCAAATCTGATCTGAACATCTTCCATGTCAGTTTGGATTATAACTTACGTAACACCATAATATACCTACTTCCTAGTTTTATACATTCACAAAGTTTCTGAAAGGTAGTAGTGATTATAGAACAACTTATTGGCATCTAATGACTTCAGCTAACTACAATTCTCCCAAATTGACATCCTTTATGTTTCAAATAATTTGATAGATTTTTACCATTGTAATTTGGATTGTTCACCTCATTTTTTCATTGTGGTAAATAAAGTGGCTAATTATGTTTACAACTATGTATGGATTTTTCCGATTTGGAAGTAGATTGTACCTTATAACCTCGTTTTCTTCATCCCCAACTTTTACGAAAGAAGATTGAAATACCCTACTTTCGACTGTTTCCCTATCTTAGTCGTTTTCACAAAATTTTCTCATAATGGATAATTGAGTTGAGTATTTCTCTCAAATATTCCATGCTCCAAAAGTATTATAAGGAGATATAATAGTTGTATCAACACATGCCTGATGTGTTACTTATGTAAGACTACTTAATGCACATCTAACCTTCCCTCTGCAGAAAAGCTGTTGGGGAATTGGCAATAATATAATATTTTCATTGCGAAACTTTATATTCATAGTTTAACACGATTCATGGCCTTCTGATAATAATAGTGTTTATTCTATAATCCAATTTAAATACAGTTTTACAGTACATAAAAATTAAGTAAACATGTAGAAATCACTGAAACTGTGTCAAACAAAGTTTGTTTGCAGTTTATATAATTTCAATTTAGAAGCAATAAACAATCACAGTTGAAATTAAAATTAATATTTACTTTCATAATATTTTTGTTAATATTCTTAAAATTCCATAATTATTCCCTTCAAGAATTAAAAGTAATAGTAATATCTAAAGTAAGAATAAAAGCAGAAGATAAAAAACAAAGAGAGTCGAGAAAAATGTACAAGGCATACAAGACCCAGAAACAAAAAGTAAAAAGGGCAGTTTACAGCTCAAAACAATAATCATAAATTCGCAGCAACATTTTTCATCAAATTAAATAATTATAAAAAGTTATATACAGGGTGTCCCACGACGGGTTAAAACTATCTGTATATGGCAAAATACTTATAGTAAAATCATGAAAATTCCTACGTTTCGGTTTTCAGATGCGATCTTTTTAACTGAAATATTTTCAAAGACGGCAGACTTCCGGTTCTACAGGAAGTCGACTGTAACTTTGTTATTTTAAATGGAATACCCTGTTTATTAATACATTTTTAAAATCTACGTAAAACTTAAGTATAGTTTTGTCTGAAATTTTTTTTCGAAAAATGCATATTTTTTGAGTTGTTGATTTTTTTGTAAAAAATTTGACGGTTGCAGACCCTTATAAATTATTTTTTTAAGAGGATACCCTTAAAGATATGAAAATGGTTTCTGTTCGGTTGCTTTTAGCAAGGTCAGACCTATTTGAATCTATGTTGAAATTTTATACAGGGTGTGTATAGAAAGTGTTCAAAGTTTAACTTCATAAATATCAAATTCTTCATTTTTTAAATAGAACCACCCGGTTTTTTCTATTTTAATGCATTCAGGGGTGAAAAATAAGGCAAATTCATGTATACTTTCCTTTACCTAAACCTTACCGTTATCCAGATATTGAATGTTTCCTGTAAATTTTTAGAGATGCAGGATATCTTACTGCAAATAAAGCACATATTCATGTTCTTGTAACAACTTTGCCATATTTACCATATATTAAAAGCAAAGTTACATAATCTTTTTTATTTCTTAGTGCTTGTATCAACGGGTCAAAATAAAATTTAGACCACACCTGCATCTCTCAAAATTTACAGAAAACATTCAATATCTGGATAACGGTAAGGTTTAGGTATAGGAAAAAATACATGAATTTGCCTAATTTTTACCCCTGAATTCATTAAAATGGAAAAAACCGGGTGGTTCTATTTAGGAAAATAAAGAAATTTAACATTTATTAAGTTAAACTTTGAACACTTTTTATACACACCCGATATAAAATGGGAAATTTTTCAATATAGATTCAAATACGTCTGATCTTGCTTAAAGCAACCGAACAGAAACAATTTTCATATCTTTACAAGGGTCTGCAACGATCAAATTTTATACAAAAAAATCAATAACTCAAAAAGAATGCATTTTTCGAAAAAGAAAAATAGAACAAAACTGTACTAAAATTTTACGTAGATTTCAAAAATGTATTAATATACAGGGTGTTCTATTCAAAATAACAAAGTTGCAGTCGACTTCCGGTAGAACCGGAAGTCTGCCATCTTTGAAAATATTTTAGTTTAAAAGATCGTATCCGAAAACCCAAACGTAGAAATTTTCATGATCTTATTATAGGTATTTTTCCATATACAGATAGTTTTAACTCGTCGTGGGACACCCTGTATGTTGCAGTTACCGTTTTCGTTGTACCGCAGGAGGTTTGACACTAATTTATTGTGTAAATAGTCGTGCTCAAGATATGTACGATTTCGAAAACTCCCTAATATAATAAACAATACCGTTAAACATAAATTTAATTTTATAATCATTAGCCATACGTAGTTGGGCCAGGGTGCGGGTTACTTGGATAGGTAACTTTTTTTGTGAATACGTACTTGGTACTTCAGAAATATAAAAAATACTATTTAAAGACATATGAGAATACTCAGACACAAGATTGACATCCATTTTGTACAAATGTGCGTAATATTTAGCTAAAACATCTAAAACAGCTCAAACAGAAAATGTGAATGATGTAAAGTTATTCTAGTAATCTAATACATTCAAATCAATGGAAACTTATTTGCCTTGACCATTTGTACTTGATATCGCACGAGTCAATTAGTAATTGTTGATTATTGCGCAACTTTTGACAACGTTCATTTTCCTTTTGAGGCAGTTTGTACAGACAGTTGAGGGAAAATTTAAAAACATTGTAAGCCAATTTTACTTTTTCCATTCCTAATCGAACAATATCATCAGGGGAATTTAAAGGAGTGAAAAGTATTTTTTTTAATCTAATTGTGCCCCTTTAAGAATTTCTAGATATTTAAGTCCCCAAACAAAAGCACAATTGACATAGTACTAAGAGCCAATGATTTGATTCTCGGGCATCCAGTATCGATTTTTGCCCTTTCATTGATTATTTTTTTCGTATATATTTCAACCAATTAGAACGATCAATTTAGTTAGTTAAGTTACCTTGTATAATTTCGATAATACCTGATTATGTGATTATACATATACATACAGGGTGCGGCAGATAAACGGTCAATTAGAAATATCTAGAGAACTAAAGGTATCTGAAACATGAAAATTTTCATGAAGGGGTTTTGAATAATGAGCTATTCAATGAAAATATTGCCGTCACCATTCTACTTCCGGTTATACCGGAAGTCGCACATAACTTTGTAATTTTTAATGGAAGACCCTGTATATTTTTAAATTTTAGGAATATTTACGTTATTCTGAACATTTTTTGTTAATACTTCCCTATACCTATTTTGAACCGTTTTTGAGTTGTAATGTTTTTTACATGAAAATGACACTTTTTTACCATGTACATAAAATTCAATATCCTCTAATGTAATT
>CAJUYI010002385.1:0-32560 GCA_910591695.1 Galerucella pusilla
GAAATGTAATCTTAATTTGTAATTAAATATTATTGGATTATGAAATTAAACTAGGTATTTAATAAAAATCAATAAGTATATCCTCTGTTTTATGACAATTTATTTTGATTCTGAATTCTCTAGAGTTTTTCCTTTGTAACATGTTTAAATTGTTTATTATATAACATTCACAATATTAATCTACTCAATAACATTTTCTTCGAAACATGAATTTAACAACTTCAAATTATACTAATCCTTCCCTGTCCAAAAAGTAGAATTGTTAGTTAATACGGACCTCATATCTAAACTCGAATGGCCATTTCAAGGCCAAATAAAATTATTGCGCACAAGCGATGCGCGAAGCTGAGATGCACTACTGGTTGCTTAGGTATACTGTGCCGTTGTTATCGTAGGCACTTGGGGCATACGTGTTATGAATATCTGACGCGCTCGAGAATGCTCAAGTAACTGTTTTTTACATTTTTAAAAAACCCTACACGCCATTCCCACTGCCAAGATGGTTTTTACCATACGAGCTTTTCTTTTTGAAATTACTTTATTTTTCAATTTTGATAGGTCTCGACGGCGCTCGAGAATGTCGCTACTTAGCGACCTCACCTCCCTAACTATTAAGACAAATAATTTGCAATAAAATAATATTGCGATTATAAATTGAGATGTGAGCTATCCTATTTTTCAAATTGGATCAAACCGCACACGGTGTACAAATTGGATTAAAATCGGTTAAGTAGTTTGGGTGTCCATCGCGGACAAACATGTGACACGTAATTTATTTAATATTAAGAAGATTAGCTGTCTGAGAAAAAAAAATGGAAAAATAATGAAATGCTGTCGTTGAAATCAGCACTTTCCTAAAAATACACCAGTTAATGCGTGGGGTAATTCAGTTTTACAGAATATTCACCAAGAAATACTTATGAAATGAAAAATCAGTTTTTTTGTAACTACTGTTATTATTATTATTATTACTATATTTCATTGTGGATGATGTCTCGCCATAAACTTATCAAAACGACTCGGAGAAAATAAAAGAATATATTTCACAGCTCTATTTTTAGACGTTGCTCAAAATCCAATTAAGTTTTGGCAAGGATCTTTAATAAAAGATAAAACAAGTTACTTATCTGTTGTCGTCTTCATGACTAACATTTTACGACTTTGACAAGGATCAACAAAATTTACTTGAGAATTAAGTTTTGAATTCGCTATATCCTACATAAAACTTCTTATAAACATTTGATTATATGAGCTCAGATACGTATACTCGAGCTGCTATTTTTATAAAAACCAATGAAAAATTGCTCACAAAGTTCCAAATATATGAAACGCCAAGAATTGAAAAGTGTCTACTTTATTAAACTATAGTATTTTCGTTCTCAAAATTGGGGTATAATGGAGTATTAATAACTCCTCTTTTTGCACACATTCTCTTTGAACACTTTCTAGATTACATGAAACATATTTTTTGACAACGGCTTTATAGCGCAAATATATAACATTTTGAGAAAAAAAAAGCAACCATAAAAGCCAGCGAGCCCTATTTACTATTCGCCTTTTTATACCGGCAAACGTTTCAGAATACAATCTCATCAAAAAGTAAAAAAGAAAATTGTTCCTTACTTCAAACAAATGACACGTTTTATGTCTCGTATACAGTAGCGCCGTGCTTGGCTCGAATGTGAAACGAACATATTCAATTACTTTTGATGGTGACATGTATACATAGCTTTGTGTTTTTATTAAGGGAATTAAGGTGGGACATAAACAGTATCATTTTTCGTTGAGTTTTGTGTCTTTTTTCGCATATATATTAGATATCAGAGAATATCTGTTTACGTATACAATACATTAGTTCATATTCATTGTTTTCCATTCCAATCGAAATAACTAGATGCATTGAAAATTATGAATAAAGAGTTCATATAATAACCTTTTTAGTGTGCGTCATCGATTGTTAATGTCCTTCTAACACATTACGTTGGAAGAAATGGAAAAAGAAAGGTCTGTGATTGATCCTAATCAAAACATCACAATAATGAACCGTCCTATCCATTGGACATGATGGCTAGAGCCAGACAGAAACGCTGGAGGGTGCGAGCAGAGAGGAAGTACAGGAATGGATGGATGAGGAAATGGAGAGAAGGTGGAATGAGTATGAGGGCGCGCTAAAAGGAGCGATTGGGAGCAGGAGAAATTGAGAGGACCGGAAATTTGGAGAGGTGAACTACTTCTTGCCGCAGGTGCTCACAGGGCTTGGGTCGAGAGTGGGTTACCTCCACAAGATTGGGAAAAGAGAAACTGGAGTGTGCGAGAGATGTGAAGTGGAGGATGATGTGGGACATGTGTTTAGATGTTGGAAGAATGAGGAAGTTTTGAATAACTTAGAAAATAAACTGGGAGAGGCGGTGTATTGGGAAAATATGGTGGAGATAATGTTGAGGGGCGACGAGGAATGGATGGAGATAAGTGGCGTAGTAGAAAGCATGATTAGTGGAAGAGAAGGACTCGCTATGGCATGAGATGGAAGGAAAAAGATGATGGGGAGTGTGTGAGGGACCGCCGCCCGTCTTTACGTATGCTAGGGTAGTCATTCCAAGGCAGGAGTAACAGCGAGTTTGAGGTGGGTTTGGTTGGTAGGCATCTCCGTGGGGATGAGTCCAACACTGTCTGGGTACTACTTGAAGACACAGTCGAACATGAGTTTCCCATCTCGGCCCGAAAAAAAAACTTTCGAATTGCACAGCAATTTAGAATCCTAGAGCACAGCACCTGGAAGGAGAGTGACATTTATCCAAGTTGAAGCCTGTAAATATCCTAAAATTGCTCCGGGAAATGGGATTAAGAGACTAGTCTACAGTGTGCGTAAGTTGCTTCCGAACCTTACACCTTACACAAGTACGACAGAGAAACAGCTGAATGAGAGAGAAAGATAATTATACGCGGTCATCGAATGGTCATCGACGCGTGTATTTAATTCCAGTTAGGGTGTGGTTCTATTTCCGATAGTGAACGAATGCTCATTGCCCTACTATTTCAACCGCTATTGCCAGAAGCGCAGATTAATTTGTACAAATGATATTTTTCTCTCGTTTTCGTTGACTTTTTTTCGAAGTCATGCACAATAGCTAAAACAAAACACTTTCTCTTGGCAACACTGTGTTTTACAGATAGAATTCACATTTAAACTGCTATTCCCAGGTCATTTCGCTACAAACGTTGATCACGTTGGAAGCGCATGCCATTGTATTTGAAAATAAAACATTTACAATTATGCCTTCATTAACATACTTAACCTGCGAAAAAGTGCAAATTGTAAGATGGTATTTTGGAGGTCATTCGGCTAATGAAATCGTTAATTTGTTTATTGTGGCATTTGAAAATCGCCCAATTCCTTCAAAGTCAACAATTGTGAAAATAATTAGTAATTTTGAGAAATATGGATGTGTTTCGTACTGTAGAAAATGCCAAGCTTCGGAAGATCCAATCGAACGCCCAATTAACGATGAAAGGCAGACTAGAGAATTGAATGTTTGTTTAGCAGTTGAAACAGGACAACCATCTTCTTCAAGACAAATTGCTGAAGAGGTCGACATGGATAAGAGAACTGTACGGAATATTTTAAAACGGAACGGGTACCATTGTTACAAGGTTCAGACAACGCAGGAAATATTTCCCGAGGACAATATCAGACGAATGGATTTCTGTGAGGAGATGATGGAACGTCAAAATGCTGACGAAAACTTTTTAAACAATATTTTATTTACGGATGAATCAACTTTTTCACTACATCAAAAACACAATCCATCCGTCACAAGATATTGGTCTCGGGAAAATAAACATCTAACCATTCCAATCCGAACGCAGTATCCGTAGAAGCTAAATGTTTGGACGGGTATTCTAGGTGACCACATTATAGGTCCTTTTTTCATTGAGGGGAACTTAAATTCCGCCAAATATTTAGACTTATTACAAAATCAAGTAATTCCTGCAGTTCTCCTTATACCCGATGTTGATCTCAACAGAATTTGGTTCCAACAAGATGGTTGTCCAGCCCATAATTCAAGGATAGTAATGGATTTTTTAAATTTTACATTCCCCGAAAAAATTATTAGTACTAATGGTACAATTAAATGGCCTCCAAGATCACCTGAACTAGCTCCAAATGATTTTTTTCTTTGGGGATTTTTAAAAAGTACCATTTACCAGCATGCATTTGAAAGAGCTAATAATTTAAATGAATTGAGGGTGAAAATACAGAACGTTTGTGCCAGCATTACGCCAAATAATCTTAGAGATATGAGATCAAATCTTTATCACAGATTTGGCTATTGTCTGGCACAGCAAGGTGGTTTATTCGAGCACTTAGTTCATTAGAATTATGTTTACCTTTAGAATAAATTTTTATTTTTATTTTTTCAGGAAGTTTATATTTTACGTTTAGAATATGTGTAAGTACCTTATTTTATTTTTTCAATATAATTTATTAATGGAAGGGATTTTTAGTTTATTAATTGTGGTTCTCTCAAGAAATGCTGTTTTATTTTCAAGTTACAATGGCTAAAATAATATCCTATTGTAGAAATTGTCAACTTGGTCTAAAATGATCATGTTGACAAAAATGAATTTTAAGATTTACAGGTTACGTAATAACGATTGTATTTTTATATTTCTTTAACATCCTCACTCCTTACGTCTTGGGAGCATACTGAATTACCATTCACCACCACCAACTAGTTAAAATAGGAGGGCAATGAGCAGTCGGGCACTCTCGGGAATAAGCTTACGCCCCCTAAGGTGGAACAAAGTGATGATTGTGCACAATTATTCTTCCTCTCTCTTTCATATATCCTTGTCGTACTTGTGTAATTCGTACCTAGGTTCCGAAGCAGATTTCCCATGCTGTATGAGACTCTCCTCAGAAACTAAGTAGAACTAAGAGGGCACACAGATCTTTCAGGTCCCATTGAATGTCACCCAAAAATAAATAAGTATGTGAAGTTCCTCATGACTCATCCCGTATTATATGTATTAAAAAATTTTAATATTCTAATTTATTCAATGAAGTGTTTCAGAAACCATTTCTGACTTTCTCTACAAATTACAACCATTTCTTATTACAATAATAATTTCCCAGTTCTATAGAACCGAATCAGGATTCTGGGATTAAAGAAGCAGATCATTTCAACAGAAAAATGAGAGCATTAAAAACTACTAACTACACGACAGTAAGTAGCGGTTTCGTGATAGCATTTTCTGTGAAGTATAATAATAATATGCGCCTTATCTGAACGATAATATTTGAAAAGTAGTGGTTAGGATCCTCTTTGGGTTTTGTGGTAATTCCGCTGTATAGAAATTCCGAGTAAAATAAAACGAGAACCTAAAACGTTATCTGGAAAATAATGAAAAATTACAATCTACTTCAAGAAACTCATAAAACTTTTTCGTATTCTAGTTTTCTGGATAGAAGATATCAAAGAAATGAAAGCGTCTTGGTAATTAAAATAAAATTGAAAAAGGAAACAGGATGGAAGAAGCTTTAAATTACGAGAGGGGACTTTCTAATAGCGCCATTGGATACGACGATATATCAAGACAGTTAAAGTATACCCTATATTTTTGGAATCGGCATGTTAGCTGAATTAGGTAGCTTTGGAATAATAATTGCATTTGTCAATATGGTGAATATTTGACAGCCTGAAAATCAATAGACCGGTAGCCCATGACCCATGTAGGCTTCTTTATTTCGAATGGAAGCCGTTATCACCGTCAAGTTTAATGATAAAAACAAGAAAAATAAGCTACAAAGTCGACGATACAGTGGATATTGTGAATCTTAGAGCCCAAGGAGGGAAAGAAGGCCTGAGATTTCAAAGCCTCAAGGAAGAGGTGACGAGGACTCGAAGCCACAATCTTTGAATTTACTTCCGGTTCTAAAAGTCCAAGTTTTTGCGCCAGCTAGTGGCAGATCAATTTATTGATAAATTTTGTTAGCCTTGAAAATATATATTCCACATTATGCTCCTTCCCACGTTTAATGTAACACTTAACAAAGTTGACTTTTTTCGATATAATCGTCTCCATTTTTGTTTCCAACTTTTTTTGTATCCATGATTGATTGGCTGGCAATTTTTGGAAATATCTCATCTATCTTCTCATAATTTTCGTTATATATATTTTTTCATTTTAGCTTAACGTGCATCGACAGCGCTAGTCATTGGCACAGGAAAAATAGATACAAATATTCACATAGTTATTACAAATTTTAAATTAGATTTTACGGTATTAATTAGTTGCTTTCAGGAACTGTAGTACTCTCTTGATTTCGGTGAGGCAGTGGAGCATTTTCTTGAGGTTAGGCCTAAGATCAAATTGTTGATATGTAACAGAAAATTTTTTGCAGTCCGTCCGTATGTGCTCAACGGTAACAATATCATTACAGCTATGGCAAACGGGACGATTTCCTGAAAACATCAGATATCTATGTGTGAGTTTGGTATGGCTGATTCGGACTCTTCTGATTATAGTAGCCTCTCTCCGGGTTGAGAAGTTAAAGTGTAACGGTTTCAATTCAACATTTATTTTATCAGATAGTTTTTATTGTTAACAATTTAATTTCATTATTATAAATAGTTTTTACGAATATGAAAGAGATCCACCACTCACCCTGTTTATATTGCTCTGATACCATCCACTACTTCAGAAATAGCTGAGAATCATTCATTATTACCACATTTTATTTGATTGTGTTCACATTTTCTGACAAGTAACAAATTTCTTATCAATCTTCAAGAGGCCTCTGACCTATTTAGTAAAGTTCAATGAACTGTCCAGCCACCTATTAAGTTAACCTTTGACCTGCTCACCTGGTACTAAGGGGTATTAAGTAGAAAAAGACTGACCTTGACCTTGTGAGGTTTGGACTAGTCCATAATCCTCCTTTTTGTGTTCTGGTGCTTCAAAGTGGTCACTCTCTTTGTGCTCTTTCGAAATAATTTCGGATCTAGCCCAGTTACAATTAAAACCTGTTAGATATATTAAGTAATACCCTAAGTGGTTATTCAATCGCAGCTAGCGGATTTCTTTCTAACAGGAACAGGAATAAAACATTGAGGTCACACTCCATCCCTGGTAAGTACCCGTTCTTCTATCTTACTGACCCAGTCATCATGGGAGTCTCGTATTTCAGATTTTTTATTCCGGGTCTTATTCCGGATCCTATTCTTGGATCTATTCATAGATATATTCGTGGTCTGAATCATCGCTGTTCGCATCATCACCCTTCCTCGTCCTCTACACAGACGTCTGTCCTTTAAGACAATAGGAATAATTAACAGATAGTTCTACGAGTAGCAGAGAACTCACCTTTAGAGGGCCAGGCCCCTTCGTCTAGTTCCTCCGACCTATCGACTATACATCACCCGGAGCCTTGCAAGTGAGACCATTCATATTTATCAACATCTGACCTGTTTGCTGTTCGTTGAGACAGTATAGGTGTCTCAGATAGGTTGAAGACAACATTTGCAGAGACTATTGGTTATATCGCCCAGCTCGGTTGGAAGTTGAAACTTCCCATACACTCCTAAAACTTATGTAACCTTTTGTGACTGTTGTAAACTTTTAGATAATAACTCTCAATACTAATCTTTCAGTGTAATCCAAAAGTATACTCTTGGAATCGATTCTATAAACTAGTCTAGTTACCTACCTTTTTAGTATTGAAGGGAATTTTAACCTTTAGCTGAGATCATTTGTATTTATAAGTTTTTCCCATTTTATTCATTTGATATTTTACTAGGTTAGTCTGAAATTTTTAACAACGTGCTCTCGATTGTCATTTGACATCGACAGCTAGCAGTAGGTCTACGGTACAAACCACCTACTATCAGGCCCGCTCTACACCCAGACTGGTGTAAGTCGTTGAAAACGGTGTGACTATCTATTTATTTAACATTAAAAATTTATTGGAACCGCAAATAATTGTTTATTTAATTCACCTCGACCCCTCTCCGTTGAAGAACCGGGTAGTGCAACTACTGTTGAGTTCATTTTTCCCTGAAACCCCCTCTGTCACCACAATTCCTGTAAAGGGGAAAAACGGAGGTGGCAAAGGGAGAGAGGAGGAGTGGATGGATAAATATCATGAAGTGCTGTCATGCTATTGCGTCAAAAGTGTCGCCAAGAATCTTGTGTAACGTTTTTTGAGTGGATCTTCAGGTCGGTTGCGAGTTCAACAATGTGTTGGGTTATGATTAGTAATTAATGACGTTGCTATAGTTGTTACCTATTATTTATTTAAAATAATAATGCAAGATAAATTGCAACGGTGACTCAATGTGGAGAGCACCTTAGGTGTGAATTCGGAGACCAAACTAATATCAGTTCATGGAGTAGTCTTACCGGTTCGCGGGTAATCCTACTTTATTTAATTTATTGAAGTTATATTGAAGTTAATGAGATAATAGATGAAGTTAAGAAACCAAATTAATTTAATAAGTTAATGAATCAAGTTAAGGAATGTACTTAAAGTTAATCAAGAAAGGTAAGTGGGCGCCACCCTGAATAATATTAGTCGACTTGTTTTTCACCTCACAACCCTCTATCAACAAACCTGGAAATGCTGGAAGGGAAGGAATATGAACAACGCTGTTATATTTACAAGTTGTATAATGAATTTAAAACTAATATCACAGTGAATGAATGTTGTTTTATGTTGTTTACGCTGTTTGTTGTTTTAGGTTGGCTTAACTTTCCTTATTTTCTTCGGACAGGTCCTAGGTGTCTAATGTTAATCTACCTCATAGAAACTACTTCGTCCGAAATGTCACGTACAAATTGGCAGGTACTAAGTGGCAGGTACAAAGTGGCAGGTACAGAGTGGCAAAGTACATTCACATTGAATGCACTTTGAAAAAACAAGTTTGAGGTAAACCTCTTTCAAGAAATTATAATCAACCTTATCGGTTTATGGTTCACAGGAGAAAAGAAAGCTTATTCTTAGTAGTGTGTTCTTAATTTCTCTCTCTGTAGGAAAGAAGAATTGGAATATTTGACCAATATCAGTGTATAGGTACTGATCCTCACCAACGGAGATTATCCGTCGCACATTAATTTCAAAATTTTGCCTTTCAGCGGTGATCGATGCTACAGATTCTCGACGAGAATCACATGTTGGTAAGAAAAAAGGACTGGCTACTCGCCGTCCGGTAGATATTTAAATATTCCAATGATAGTAGCCAAATATAACGTTGCATAGTCTGTTGGTTCCTTCCTCTCATTCACCCAACTATGTCGTTTGCCTGTATATCTTAATCTTAATACTACTATTATAACATCTCACAAAGTTTTTGGAAAATATTTTTGAAGAGCAGAGCCGCTCACTGAAAAGCAACAACCACTCCTCTGGCTATATGCCAGGGGCTGGAATATCTGCACTATATAACCAACCATTCTGGTCTTCAATTGGAAGGGACAAAAACACGGATTGGGTGTATTTGCGCCTCAACAGTACAAGGTAATACTAATCGTCCAGAAGCTATAAGATTATATTCCTGGACTGGAGATAATGCTTCTGGACGGATTTTATCTACCTTGTGATAATGAGACGTAAATACGCCGAAACCGGTTTACAAGTAATGTTGTACATTCTAATGACAAACCAGAAAGGTTGGTTATAGTGGTGTAGATATCCTAATCTCGCTTAACTTGGAAGTTTTATTTAATGTCTGTCGAGGCAACAAGAGGCAAATAAGGATCTACAGTGACAGTCAAGCTGCCATTAAAGCACTTCAGAGCTATAGGGTGACATCTCGGCTGGTATGGGAATGCGGCGAAGAAATTAGAAGACTGGCGACTCGGAACAGTGTAACACTGGAGTGGGTTCCAGGTCATAAAGGAAAAAACTTACGAACTCGCAAGAGTAGGATCGTCAACTCTGATGAACGGTCCCGAACCTGCTGTGGGCATCCCGAGATGCTTAACGAGGTCATGGTTAAAAGTGTGGGTGAAAGAACAACACAATAAACACTGGAAGAATACGACCAGGCAAATACATGGGAAGAAATTCATAAGAGAACCATCAGAAAAAGTAGCGAAAGAACTGCTCTCAATGAGTAGAAACAAACTACGCACCATAACGGTGCTACTTACGGGACACTTTCCCACAAAGGAGCACCTAAACAAAATAGGGCTGTATAAAGGAGACCTTACATGCAGAAGATGCAAAAAGGATACCGAAACAGCTCTGCATATACTATGCAACTGTGAGTCACTGGACCACAGAAGGCAGAAACTATGGCAGAATCCAAATGACTCCAGAAGACTTCTACAACCAACCAGCAAAGAACATGTATGAGCTAATACAGGGAACGGATTGGCTGAATAAGTTGTAGTCAGAGCACTAGGAGTATCCACAATAAGCCCAGGAGGCTGAGGTGGTACCGGCGAAGGGACTGCTCCTTGGAAAAAAAACAGGCCTTTTTCTTTTTATTATTGCCTCCTAACAGGCTTCTTCATTTATTAACCTTCAAGTAAATCGATGAGTTCTTCAGTACTATTTACATCAGAGTCTGAGTCATCAGTATATATACCTCCAATCATTGACCTCAATTGATCAGCAGACACTGAAACTTTGTATTTTTTGGGAAGGGACGGCTCCTTTGGAAAAAAAGAAAAAAAAAATTCAAGGCAACTAGATAATCACGTAGCTAAAAAAAATGTGTTAAAATGAAAGTCCCATATAAAAAGCATTGTTCATTTACGCACGCTTTTTAACGTATGTATAATGTATGATTTCACGCATTTTTTTGGTTCGTAAATGACTAATTTCAAAGGTCGTAGATAAAGATGTTCTTGAAACTAGGTGGCTACTATACTTTTACGCTGCTCACAGAAAAAAAAAACATAATTATATTATATTATTTTATGTCATACTAGTTCATTATTGTGTTTCTATTGCTTAGTTACCAACTATGTCGTACTTTATGCCCGTGCGGGCATAAAGTTCACTTTATGGCCCGCGCGGGCATAAAGAGAAATAATTTTTTGCTAAACCTATTTAATAACCATGTCGTAAGCTTCTTTAGACTTTTTTGACAACAGATTTACAGTTCCTTTCTTTCTTTTTCAATAATTTCGTCAGGAATTCCAAAATCTTCGTTCATTTTGACTTCTAACTTTGACACATATATAATTTATTGTGATATGACATTTACGTTTGTCAACATTTACCTATTGATTCAAACCGGATTTTTTAAGACACTGATTTGTATTGAGATTGGATTGCAATAAGGAACTACTATGACATAAAAGTTCGTATGTACCGCAGGCATTAAGAGATGTGTATACCCTCGGGCGACTTACAAACCCTTGTTCCAGAGGCCCTCCCCAGCAAACATGAATGAGCGGTAAATAGACGGGCCATAGCTGTTAACTGCGGTTAGATGTCGGCAGCGGCACAGCGATGTCGGTAAATAATTGGAATGATATCAGTTTTGCCGCCTTGGCTGAACATACGCATATTTATGGTGGATGTTTGTAATTTAGCCAGAAATTACCCGTTGAAAATTTGCCATAGTCGCGCCGATGTCGTTTTGACACTGTAATGAGAATAAAACATTGGCATTACTGAATATCACGTTGGCGGTTGGCACTACTGCTGATTTGCTAGCCGTTGTGTTGAAGATCAACCTAACCTAGTTGTGTTGTGTCTCGTGGTATGGTAAGGCATAATTAATCACTTTAGTTGACTGTAGCGACCATTTTATTAGATTTGTGTGTTATATCTAATTTATTCGGAGCAAAGGAACGAGCAGATATGTCCGAAAACACAGAAAAGTAAGTACATACATCATTATTTGTTGCATCACATACCATCATAATATATGTTTCCTCTAGAAAACCCCTGCATCATATCTCAAAGAGCACTCGTCAAAAACAGCACAACATATTTATATATAATTGTATATGTAATATTTTTTTATTTATCATTATATTTCTTAGTTTTAGTCATCATATATGTCTCATTGTTATAAGTTAGTATATATAGCTTATAAAACTTATAAAACTATACTATTGGTGAACATATTTTTTTATATTTATATATATTGTAGGTACCTGGAATATTTTTTTCATTTTTCATTATATTTCTTTGTTTTATTCATCATGTGTTTCATTCTTAAACCTATAAGTATATATATAGCCTGTAGATTTGCATAAATCATTGATTAAGTCCCAACAGTGGGATGCCGGCGGTTGATTAGTAGAATACCCGCAATCGCACCATAATCTGTACAATGCAATATCAGTTCACCCTAACTTTGTCAATCCGCTAAAGTACCGCTATGTAACGAAGCGGGTGGTAGTCTGGAGGCCTACTGGTGGCCATCGCGACACGGGCTAGCCGGGCCGACGACGTAACATGATTGTGGCCCACTTGTGTTGTCCGTCGGTTGTTTTTAAAGTGCCTCTAGAGGCCCACGTGTAACATGTTTGCTGGGGATCGGCTTCGTAAGACGTCGCCCTCAGGGCATAAACATCTATTGATACCCTTGGTACATAAATAACTATTAACTATTTTCACAAGATGACAGACAAAGACTGACGTGTCATTGAAAAATTAAATGACACAGAACTACAAATCTATCACGGAATATTAAATATAAATGACAGAAGATACACTGGTTGTGACGTATAAGAGACAACAGATAAAGGAGATGTGACTTTTCGCACTTTAAACACTAGTGTTCGAAGTGACGTTTTGCAAATATTAAACCCGTATTTCAGATGCAGTTTTAGTGACGGAAGTAGAAAAAAATTCATTTTTGAAATGGGAGCGACATTATCCATTAAGACTAACCATATTTACTGATTATCACTTGCTTCACATCGATAATTGAACTAATGAAATAATTGGTTTATGATCTGCACACACTCAACTTTGGTTGTTTGACGACAAACATTATCGCAGCATTAGCTACTTGAACAAATAAAACTTGAACAAATAAACCTCCGTCGTGTTATTTATCACATTTTCATACCTAATCTCACTCCCTTCCTGTATCCCAAATTAGTACCTTCTTGTCGGAATAAACGTTTTTCTGAGATTGTCTGTATTGACTTTATTCTTTCGAGCAGAAAATAGATTTCTTTGAACTTTGAATTAAATTAAAAACAGGTAACGTGAAGTCTTCAACACTATGCTTCAAAAGGTGAAACACGAAGTTAATTTGGAAATATTTTAACAAAGAACTCGTCGTCAGTTTTTATATCGATACAATGGTTTTGCTCACAACTTGATTATGGAGTCCACGAAAATATATACCTACTATAGGTCCTTATTAGTTTCAAAGAGTTACATGAAGAAGCATTTCAAACAATGCCATTCGAGAAGAAATCAAACTACTTGTTTTTGATAAAGTCGATGTACTAATATTTACAGTTTATTTTCGTGTTTTAGGTAAGCATGATAAAAAACTGTAAGTGCGAGGAATCTACTGGGTGTTTGAAAAAAAAGTGACCCCGTCTCTATGGGTAGAAAACTGAGAAATAGAGATTTTTTTCATGAAAATATCGTTTCTACAACCTTCTATATATAAATCACTTCTTCTCTATAGTATATTTTTTATATACTATCATATACACAGAGCATTTCAATGAAAACTTGCCACCCCACACAATTCACTTTTATGGAAAAATGAAAAAAATATCGACGTCTTTTTTCTTTTTCTATAACTTCTATAGCTTCAATCACATCCCCCTATAGTGATCCGTCCCAATATTTTAAATGGAACACACTATACAGTTGGGAGTTGAGAATAATTCCAAGATAGTGATATTAACGTTTCAATTCCTAACAAATCAGCAAAATAATAAAAAATAGTAGTTTTTCTACTAGCTTGCGGAAATGTCCACTTTTTCGCAATCTTTTTAGTGTGGAAAGAGTTATTTTTCCACACCAGTGCCCAAAGTGAATTTGTTAAGTTTTTGGGAGTATACTGACATTTGAATATTCAAAATATATATTTGTATGGTTGTAGTTTACCAAATGACGGTGCCTCGCTGGTGCGGAAAAGTGACTCTTTACACACTAAAAAAGAGTGCGGAAAAGTGGACTTTTCCTACGACCACGCGATATACTTTCACTGAATCAGGCATTACAATCTTGCGTTTTTATGTAGATGTGAGAGGTTTTATACATGTGTATCTGTAATTACTTTACATAGTTTTGCTTACTCACCTTTGAGAGTAGCCAAGAAAATTGTGATTTTTATGTGATGAAAAAGAGTGTCTTCATTAAAAAGTTATATAATAAATATTGGTACACAAAATATAGCGAACATTTATTTCAACAACTAACAACAATAAAATTGGAAACAGAACATCAGAAGAAAACTTTTTTTGTTACATAAATATTGCGATTCAGAATTAATTATTCATTTGAATCACTGTAAAAATTAAAACTATAGTATGTTATGCAATGAGCAGTATAAAATTTGCAGCACGAGCCGAAGATGAGTGCTGCAATTCATACGAGTGCAAAATGGCCATTTTGTTGCGAATTGCATACTATACTTTTCCTATGACAACATATCGTTCACGTCGAATACATGCATACATTGCAAAAACGAAAAAGAAATAAATTGATAAGTAATATTTTATTACTTCGAATTCCCGCTAATGGGCTTTTTATCAGAAATATCAGAAATAAATTGGAAAAATATTTAAATATTTTCTTCTTTGCTATTTCTAATAGGTACACAGAAATAGAAGC
The DNA here is from genome assembly GCA_910591695.1 of Galerucella pusilla. Lineage (NCBI taxonomy): Eukaryota > Metazoa > Arthropoda > Insecta > Coleoptera > Chrysomelidae > Galerucella > Galerucella pusilla. The sequence goes on from CAJUYI010002385.1 coordinate 14,774, forward strand.
CTATAGAAATGTATTTATAGAAAACAACTATGAAATTGCTCGTTACCTACTAAAACTTTGACATCAGAAACGATCTGCTGATATTTCATCAATTTGTCGCTGGACGTCATAATTTGACAAGCCGTAGTCGTCATGATTTTAGAGTGAACTTAGACCTAACACGAAATATTCCATTTCGCATTTGTTGCTTAGCAATTTGCCTAGCAGCCGATGCAAAGATGAAATACTGAAAAAAATGTGCTTGTTTATGATTGAAGTAACGGTTATAAAATGATTATTTATCGAGGTTGTCGTAGAAAATTAACTTCTATTGATTTCCATACAATGATACAATCGAGCCTCAAATAAGTTTCGAATTTTATGTAAACTTTCTGGGGTTTTCTGCACATGAAGGGTAGCTCTAGTGAGGGAGAGTGGATCTTTTGTACGGACTTCTACCAGCTTCGATATTGGGTTTAGTATTGAGTACTTGATTTGGGATAATAATTTCCCCACTGCTTCTCAAAAACTATTGATCGTAAGAAAATGTCTCCTTTTTCATTGCTTGAGATAGTAGCTCAGCATAATAACCCAGAAGTATCAGTGTACATGTCCTTAATAAGCTATAGTGTCGTTTTCCAAAGCATAACCTCAATAGATGGAATAAAGTGATACTGGACACAAAAGCTAACGTATTTTTCACATTGAGCAATGATTCATATAATTCAAATTGCCTCTGGGCTCTCCGTCTTTAAAAAAGGATTATACATAGAAATTGGTATCTCCAGATCTTCATGTATACTTGAATTAAAGTTTCCCAGTCAGTCCGAACTCAATTAACAACAAAATAGACAACAAAAGAGAGAGGGGGCTCGAAGAATTTATTTTCAGCAGCTGAAAGAAAAAGCGAGGCGCTTCTTTGAACTTCGAAATCAACTAAGAAAAGAAAGCGTGAGCTCTTTAGGACTGCGTTTAAAAAGTAGAATACAAACTGATGGAAAAATCCCTTAAACAAAGGACTCCTTGAGATACCCTGTCCTGTCCAGAATGCAAATTTAAAAGGGAGACTGGAAACCTTCATTTTGAGTGATAAAAAGCAGTTCACTGCGGTTCAGTTTTCGATCGAAGCTATTTTATGATTATATCTTTGTAATTACATTTTTATTTATGTTTTTTCTACGGTTCTTTTTATTCCTGCTTTCTGCCATTTTTTATCTGTAGAAGCTAAGCGGAAAGGTAATTGCATTACGTCTGCTCTAAATACGACCCAAAATAAGATTTACTTCGATGTAATTCGAATGAAAACAGAGAAAAATTTTAAATTTCGCTCCGATTATTAAGTTATGTCGAATGGAAAATATGGTCGACATTGGGAAATACAAATTCGGCAATATTTGTATTTTATATACTTTTCAAGCTATAAAGGGTGGAAAACATTGATAGAGTTGAATATATATCGGGAGAATCACTCACATTTCATTGGATTGTTTGTTCATTTATTTGGAAGAAAATTACGGCATAATAATGGCCAGAGGAGGAATAATCGAGGAAAATCTTAAATAGAAGGGTAGGATAGTCAATTGAGTCTTAGCATCTATTTGACACTTCATCGCTTAGCAGACATCATTGCCCAATTTAATTGGACATTGTGAGGCCTGATTCTGACCAGATAGGACCAATTACAATCGTCGCGATCCGCATCGGTCCGGCCGACTTGAAGACACAAAACAACGCAGCAAGAGAATAAAACAGGGTTGCAGAAAGCACCTGCATGAGTATCGCGGCGCAGGTGCATAGAGTAATTGTAGGAAATAAGATATCAGATGGTCTTTGAAGACTTTCAAACGTCAGATTTAACTTATTTAATATCGGGGACAATACAATAATTCAATAACTTTTTTTCCAATTTATCATTTTTATGATTATCGGGATCAACTACTTATGTATTCATTCATCTTTTAGGTTAAAATTCTGATTCAAATTCTGGATAAATTGCCATATATTATGAGGTGTTAAACTTAAACTATGAAGGCTCGGGTTCTGTCTCTAGACAATATAAATTTTTGTCCAATTTTTTGAAAAGTTACGATTTTATCAGTAAAACAAAAACTTTTGTATGTAACTAATAACCATTGTTCATAAACTGCAATTTGTCCAATAAAGTCCAAGTCCAAGCTCAAGTACTCGTCAGAGAAAGAGCCATTAATGAGAGTAGTGTGAAGACGTATCCACATTATGCCGCGATTTGCCAATGGCAATGCCAACGACTGTAAAAACGTTTACATATTTGTTGGCATTTATTCAGTTTAATCGCACAACGTTAACTGACGAGGATTTACTAATCACTTCAGCTGTGGATATTATTTCCAATAGGGCGTCTATTTTCTCCCTGTCCTCGTGATCTTTTGAATAACACTATCACAGAACAGGAAAGTCCTGGTATAGACTTATCAAATAAATAACTTTCCCGTTCGTCCACTCCATTTGACGTTGACGTTGCACGTACCAACTGTCAGACATTCTGAATAATACTGAAGCCGCGTGATGCCAGTGGTTGGCACGTCTCCACTTTCCGTTTAAATTGGATTCCTTTGAATGAGACCGACACTCCAGCGATTTTCATTGGCACACGTCTGGCTTAGTGACTCGAGCCAACTTTCGCGACTACATCGAATCGGCAAACACCATAGTGTGGACCTTAGAACATAAAGTAGTAAGGAAGGAGCGTGTGCTACATCTCCCATAATAAATAAAAGAGACAAAGTCGGCCATTTTGGATAACCATTTTATGAGTTATTATTTGTTTGGTCGCTGTTTAAAAGTTGGTTTTTATGATATATTTTGCTGATTATTACTAAATCAGATGTTTTAGTTTATAATAGGAATTTCTAGGGTTAAGTTGGTTTTTCAGTTACTTTATATAATACTCTCAGTGATATAATAGATATTTACGTAATTAGTTATGAAAAGAGCGATATTGTTCAACAAGCGTAATATTTGCCAAAACGAGCGCTAGCGAGTTCTGCAAATTACGCGTGTTGAACAATGTCGCTCTCTTCCTAACGTGTTTACGTACAACGTTTTATCTAATTTCGCGCTTTCATAATACTTAATAAAATCTTCAATTACAATGATAATATTGAAGTGGAATCAAATGGTGTTAGAAGTATTGTTACTATGATGTATTCACCCAGAAAATTGACTTACTTTAAATAACTGTGTCCTTGACAATGTTGTTTTTAATGTTTTTGGAACTTTAGTTCTTTACGCCAGGTTATGTTTGAGCGACCAGGGGTCGCGACGCAAAAGATCTGACCGTTACGCGTTACGTTACGATACGTTATGTTACATTGCTTCGTTATGTGCCTTACTTGCGTGCTTGTGCCTCCTTAGTTTCTCTCTCTCTCTCTCGTTTACGAAGCAGCGATTCATAATAATATGCTCCTGCCGGGATTCGAACCCGGGCCGCCCGCGTGCAATGCGAGCATTCTACCACTAACCACCGATGCTATATTGAAATTCTATGCAAAGCTGGTATTCGCAGTGCTGGTGATCTACTTGAATTTGTTCGGATAAATTTTTACTATTATTTCCATAATTTTTTTTGCGTGATTAAGGGGTTTAGCACATTTACTTTTCGAAATACAGGGTGTTGAAATTTTGAAAACTTGAATGTTTTTATTCGATAATTTAAAAATAGATGGATAAATTGATTTGATATTTGGCAGGTTGTTTTTAAATGTAAAAGGGCATATTTTGAAAGAAATTGTAGTTTGTGCAACTAGTGTGGATATGATGGCCATATCGCACGAGGACGAAGTTTGAGCACGACGCCGTAGGCGGAGTGCTCAATCGTTCAAGTGCGATATGGACAATCCACACGAGTCGAGCAGCATATTTTTTCTACGACCCACTTAAGAAAAGATCTAGAAAATAAAAATTTCTATAAACTGTAATATAACTTCAAATTAAACATTTTACAATTCAATTTTATGTTTCCACTGATTTTGTGGTAAACAAACAGTTCTTGAATGTCCAATTTGTATAATGCTACGGTTTCCTTTTTTAAATATACGATGCTGTTATAAGTAGATGTTGCCAGTCGAACTCCCTCATGAAGGGTACCGTACCATTATTTATAATAATGAATATTCTGCTAAATATCTCAAACGTCTACCTGTTGTCGTTATTAATAACAAGCAGAATAATTATTTAAAAATAAAATGAACAATAAAAAAATTCCTCACGGGGAATCGAACCCGGGTCTACTGCGTGAGAGTCTGGTATGCTTACTACTCAACCACCAAAGAATATGCAAATCGTTTATCGATAACGTCAGATGTATTACATAATTTTTGATTAAAAGGAGCTAAAGTTCCTACCGTGTGTCCCGCGACAAGTTCTACCTTTTTAATGTTTATAAATTTCAAAATACTATTGAATTAAAATAATGGGTTAATTGTCAGTTTGAATAATGAAATAATTGTCAGTTTTGACAGTACCTACCTAATTAATAAATTATTCCTTGAAACTCATGTGGTATCTCTATGTTGAAACATAAAAAGTTACGTAAAGTTTTTACATAACTACTTTTCATAACTGATATATGAAGGTTATGAAAAATATGACGTTACCTAACGTCAAGGAGTGACGTAAAGTGTCACATTTGATAGCGGAATTAGATAAATATAGTTTTTAAAACAATGGTTAGTTGTAGTGCTTGTGGACGTTCAAAGACTGCTAAAAACGACGCTTTGAAAATTACTTTTCATCGGTGAGTGCATATTATAATAATAATTATAATCCACAGTTGTGAATATTGGTCTTTTTGTTAAAAATTTCAAAAAATACGCTGTTCCTAACCTAAATTTTCACTTGACATGATATGACATGACATGGGCGTATCATTTTGATTTTTTAGTTTATAAACAAATATATCAAATTTATTTCAGCATTATTTGGAAAGCTTCTAGCTTTTATATCATTTTATAATACACTTGTTACTCACAATATTTTCTATTCTACTAAATTTTAATTTATTGAAAATATTAATTCCATTTTATAGAAATAGTTTTATCCTAATTAAAATTGGGTACGGCGCCACTGATATATTCTATTCTGCAGCGGCTATTTTGGATAACCATCCCAGTTAACTGTCCTTGCAGTGTCAATTCTAGTAATTGATTGGTAGTTAATAGTATTAGTTGGATTGAAACGAGTTGATTGAAAAAAGATGATTTTCGCAATAGAAATTGAGCACTATATATTAAAATTGAACAGTGGTTATAGATATATATAAACACGATTCTATCTGACGGAGGAAAATTTATGGCTTTAATACCAACTCCTAAGACATAAACATGTCTAATTTTTTTTTAGTAACTGAGAGCAGCCCCTGCAAGCTCCCATTCTGCTTAAATGCTCCACTTCCTGAACAGCAGTGATATGGAATAGACGAAGAAACTGCGGTGAAAAATGGCTTGTTTATTTTCTCAGAGTTCTTATCTATTTCTATTCCCAACAGTAATTTTTGATAGCGATCTTCCAGTGTTTACGAAAATCACTCCCCGTTCACTTTGTTTGCTGAAAATTTGTTGGCAAAAAATTTTATCTCAAAATATATGGCATATAAGTTGGGGAATATATAACGAATTTTTGTATACGAGGGCGTTAATTATTACGTCAAACGAATCCAATCGGACAATTCATATACGCATACACAATTGCTTTCCTATATGAATGTTAATTACTTAAATGATTAAAGTATTTAAATTGGGCGAAGATGAAATAATAGAGAACGTGAAAGCTATTTATACTTATTCATATAAATTGTACAGAGCATTTTAATAAAAGCTACCCACCCCCACATAATTCTGTAACTTTTATATTTATATTTATACAGAATTATTATTAAGTATGGAACCCCCTTAGTATATCTTCAATGATTCGATAATTTTGAATGAAATTGCTCATACTCTTCTAAGAAGATCCAAGAAATTCAAAAATGCTATCAAATTTAATATACCATTTCCAGTTGAACCGGAAATACATATCAACTTTGTTATTTTAAATAAAACACCCTGTATATTTTTATATTTTTGAACGCCTTGTGAAACTTTGCATACAGTGAAACGTTCCATTTATATTTTTTATTGAATAATTGAGACTTTAATCAATACTCACCCCTTTTTGGATACTCCTTTCGACACAAATGAGATTTATAAAGTAATCAATAAATGTAAAAATAACAAGTCTCCTGGTTGCGATGGAATATCTTACGAGTTTTTTAAAAATCTTCCAAATAACTGGATTATTTATTTAACATCCTTATTCAATTCAATATTCGATTCTGCTATTATTCCGAAATCTTGGTCTAACATTTTATTAACTATGTTGCATAAGGGATGCTCGACAGATGATCCTGGAAACTACAGAGGATTAGCTCTGGTTAACTGTTGCGCTACAATATTCACTTCCCTTATTCTAAACAGACTGTCACAATGGACAGATGAATGTAATATTCTGCCAGAGTGTCAAGCTGGCTTTCTTTCAGGCCGAGGCTGTCAAGATAATGTTTTTACCTTGAGCAGTGTCATAAATTCACATATAAGACATAAAAAACGGAAACTGTTGCAATTTTCGTTGATTTCAGAAGAGCCTGCGGATTTGTGGAAAAAATTATTTCAACTGGGAATATCAACAAAAATTCTCCGTGTGATGAAAATGCTTTATCTGCATGCAACTGTGCAAATAAAGGGTTCTGATGGCTTAACTAAATCGTTTGAAGTGACTACAGGCGTTTTACAAGGAGAACCTTCAAACTCCTTATTTTTTGCACTGTTTATAGCTGATTTTGAAACCTTTTCTCACGACAAAGGCGCACAGGTTATAAATATTGATGACCAACATGATGTATTGTCACTAATGTACGCTGACGACCTTGTCATTTTGGCACACTCTGAAATTGATGTTGTGAAAAAGTTGGAAATTTTGGAAAAATATACCAGTTCTAATAAATTAACTGTCAATTTACAGAAGACAAAAATTATGCAATTTTCTAGAGGAGGTTTCCGGAAACCTAACTGTGATTTTTATTTCAACAACCAATTGATTCCTACAACCAATATTCATAATTAGGTGTAGTCTTCACTTCATCAGGTCTATTAAATAAAATGGCCCAATCAAGTGTCAACAAAGGTAAGCAAGCAATAGGTTCTCTTTTACCTATAATGGCTAAAACAAAAATTGATACTAGAATCAAATTGTTGGAGTCACTCGCCCTCAGTGTCATGTTTAATTGTATTTCTGTTTGGGGAGTGATGTGTTTCGATATTTTAGGAAGAGTTCAGCTATATTTCCTGAAAAGAGTTCTTTTAGTTCCTATCAAAACTCTAGATGCTATAATCCGTTTAGAGACTGGAAGAGTCAAGTTTGCATTTAATATTTTTAAAATGTCTCAACTGGATACACAAAATACTAACAATGGATAATCATCGCTATCCTAAGCTCTGTTTTAAACAACAACTGCGTTTGGTCAACTCTACAGATATGAAGTATAACTGGATAGTTCAGTTGAAAAAGTTCTTTGTTGATATTGACTGTGACCATATATGGAACAGTTTGAATCATCATTCTTTTATATCGCACAGGAAAGATTTGTTGTTCAAATATTATACATATTTACATGTATCAGATGTCAGTGTTGCGTCTCGATATTCTTTCATGTATTTGTATTCTTCTTTTCCTACCACCTGTGAACCAAGCACCTACCTGGCTTTAAAATTACACATCCAGGTTACCCGCACTCTTGCTCAATTGCGTATGTCTAACCATTTCAAAATTAAAATTACATTAAATGGTATTGGATACATTATTGACCCTGAATTGGATTGTACTGTTTGTAATATTCATGAAAAGGAAACTATTTTCCACTTACTGTATGATTGTCCGATTTATACAACAATGAAACGGAATATCCCTTGCCTTGAAAATGTGAACTCACTGCTTCATGCCTTAAATAAAATCACAATTTTTGAGGCTAGGAAAATTGCGGAATACATTTGGAATATATTGAAATTACGCCAATTTGTCTTAAATGAATAATGTTTTGTGTGTAGTTGTTAAGATTCGCTTAACCTTTCCCATTTTAAAAATACTTTTTTTATATAGAATTATATTGTACCTTGCTGTAACATTGTTTCAGAAGCAATAAAATCATTATTATTATTATTATTATTATTAGACTTTAATCAATAATTTATCGTCTTCATATTCTCACATATAATTAAAATTTCGATAAGTTTTCCTTCACTTAGAACAGAACAGAAAAAACAATAGTAACAATTGACACAGAAAAATATTATTGAACACCTTGTACTACACTAATAGGTAGATTACTCAATAATTAATTTATTTGACTATTAAAGGTTTGAGATTTCATCCATGGCTACCTAAGTCAAAAACGATAAATTATTGATTAAAGCCTGAATTATTCAATAAAAAATATGAATGGAAAGTTTTACTGTTTGCAGAATTTCACAAGGAATTCAAAAATGTAAGAATATACAGGGATAAGCAATTTCATTGAAAAATTTTGAACCGTGAGGAGATACAATATTTTATACTAATTCTGTATATATTTATTTATACAGGGTGATTTATTAGTGCGATAAAGACCAATATCTTGTAAATAGTTGAAGATATTTGAATGAAATTTTGACTGATTGTAGCCAGCCTAGAGGCTCATATTTTAAAATTAGTCGCAATTGTACAGCAGATTCCATAACGCCGTGCCAGATCAAAGTTATATTTTTCAAATGGATCACCCTGTATTTTATATCGGTAAATGAAAGTTACTTCACTATACTCCAAAATTTATTAAGTATTCCCTATACCCAAACTGAAAAGTTTTTGCGACATTTCTATTTTTTGGTTAAAGAAAGCCAACAATAATAAAATTACCCATAAGTACTTATTTATTAACAACGATTCTAAAATTTATAAAAAAAATCAACAATGAAGTTATAAAAGATGCTCAAAGTGACCACCCTCTCCATTTATGCAGGCTTGGAGACGGTCTTGAAAAGATCGACTAACATTTCTAAGCATTTGCACATTAACATTTTGAAACGCCTGCCTTATTCTAGTTTTCATATCGACTGGTGTAGTAACAGGTAATTGGTACACCTGGTCTTTAATAAAACCCCAAAGGAAAAAATCTGCTTCATCCAACTCTGGTGATCTTGGTGCCCAAAGAACTGGTCCTGCTCGTCCAATCCACCTTTCAGGAAACATATCATTCAATTGTCCCTGAATGAGCGCGTTATATTGAGCAGGAGCTCCGTCCTGAAAATACCACATTTGTTGACGTGTACGGAAGGGATTGTCTTCAAGCAGAACTGGTGAATGATTTTCCAGGAAAATAATTATATGGTTTTAATTTAACTATTTAGAAGACCTCTAAGAAACCCTGTATGTATATATCAAAAATATATTAAGGAAGACGCCTTTTTTACATGCTTTCATAAGCTTTATTTGTATGTATCGTTTTTAACACGCCTATTGTTTAAAATCTTCTACTAGATCCAATACATTAGCTGGCGCCCTAGCACCAATTTTCATTTTTTTTTTCTATTAATCCAAAGACTTAATTTGAAATAATTTTATTTTGGAATATCCCGTAGGGTCAAAATCCCTACACAAACTACTGTAATAGTGACAAATATAAACGCTACAAACCTCCAGTGCTACTTAGCTGCCTATTTTTATAGAATGGAATAAAAATAATAATAAATCCGCTAGGAAACAAACGCTTTAAAAATTAAAAACCGACCATAATTAGCTTTGTAAGTTCATGCGATAAGGTTGGTAACAGTGCATGAACTTTTCTTGAGAACGAGATCTGTCGGTAGATACATGCGATTAGTGTTGTATTAACATCGCTTATTCTATGTGAACTGCTGTTATCCACCGAACTAATTATAACTTCTATAACTCTATGAGAGAATCTGTTTTTCTCTCATGGGTAATAAAAAAACCAATATAATGCAGTTGTTTTTAATTACAAGATGTTTCTGAAGTAAGTACCTAAGTAAGAACGGAGTAACCATATTATTGTAATTTGGACGTTTTGTTGGAAAAAAACATTATAAGAATAGAGGTTTACTATTAGATTCATTGTAACATATCCAATATAAGTTGTGTCCGATTGTTTTAGATGATATTGAAAAAAGCTAGTTGAATATTTGTGACAATTGATAGGATTAACATAATGTTACACAAAGTAGTATATTAGAACCATTATTGTTTTCGATCTACAGGGATGACATACAGAATTATAGTGAATGTTATTCGTGAGTGATTGTTTAAATAGGAGTTGATTATATTGTTACATGTTTCATTTATTAACGCCAATTCACATACTTATCTTCTGTAAGTTCCTTGTGGCATTATGTATTATTTTTCTCTTATTTTTTGGGAATGAAACCACAATAATGGTTTTTATTTATTTATATCGACGTTTCGGTAGCGTTCCAGCTACCTTTGTCAAGATTAACTAATGACAAAATAATTTTTGGTCCCTATCTGACACAACGAAAAAAATATGACAACTAGACAATCAATAATATTTTGAAGTTTAAGACTACAAAACTTTGTTGTCAAATTTTCTTAAGGTCCATTCATAGTAGATCACATCTCTGGTAAAATGTGAAATAAATATTTTATTTTATGACATTCCAAAGATATGATAGTCTACTAGAAATGGAATCCAGTGAAGTGCACGTTCCAGGAACGGTTTTTATTGGGATAGCGCTTTTTTTCGCTTATTTTGGAAATGTTGTTATTAAAACGCGTTTGTTGTTACTTTTTTGTGTATGATTATTTTTGTTTTCAAAATATGTATGACTCAGTTTGGTGATTTTGTGTATTGAAGTGTGTATCGATTAACAACTATTTCAATGATAAATCATGAGAAAACGTGGATGAAAACTTATGATGCTATCCTGATAACGCATGTAATTGATTGTTGGAGATTTCTCTTTCCAACATTGGTAACCAAATTTGACTACATTCGGCTGAAATACTAGCTACACACTTATCTGCATGATTTTTCGTCTTTTATTATTGGGCTCTTTCAATATTGTTTTTGTCGAATCCCATTGAATTTCATGCCCCTCTTCCCAAGCATGTTTACAAATACCTGACTTAAAGAACTCCCTATCTTTGATATATTTTTTATGTTCACTTATTCGGACTTCTAATGGTCTAGATGTTTCACCTAAATAGAATTTGTCGCATTCACAAGATATCTGATATATGTAATTTTTTGAAGATTGCTTTTCATTTTTTGGTTTTGTTTTTGTTAGTATAGATCTCAACGTATAGTTAGATTTGAAGCTAGTTCGAATATTGGATTGATTACCAATTTTCTTAATTCTTTCTGATAAACCCCTAACATACGGTATTTTCAAGTTTTTAAAAATTATGTTAGTTGAATTATTAATACTATTATTATTAATATGGGGTATTAACAATGAGGCCTTCTCTATATTCTTAATTTCTTTATTTACAAAATCTGCCGGGTAATTATTGGCATTTAAAACATTTTTCAGTAGAGTTTCCTCCTTTGTGAAATGATTATCATTAGAACAAATGATTCTGTCCCTATCGTTTAAAGATTTTACTACCCCTTTTTCAACGCTTATAGCATGATTTGATTCAAAATTCAAATACCTATTAGTGTGTACTTTCTCCTGTAGTACGGTTCTTATTATAACTTCTATAACTGGTTGGGCTAGGTTTTTTCTTGTCTCTACTTATTGTACATACCCCTGCACTTGGTGTGGATATTATTAGTAATTGTATACTTGCTAAATCATTAGCTTTACAAAGTTGTATACATTTATGCAAGTCTAGATTGTTTCCTAACAGTAGATGTGATAATATTCATCCCTTCGCGTATGATGCATTAATATCTTTGACACGATTTCTAATTGGTATAAAAAAGATTAACAATTCCTCCACAAGTATTAGTAGATATGTGAAATTCAATAAGTTAAAACTTAATGTTGAGAAAACAATGGATATGATAATTACAGCATCTTATAAACATCAACAAATAGATGTTGATGGAATTAATATCAATATTGATGAAAAAATAATTGAATTGGTGACCGAATAAATAATTAGGGTTTATGTTAGATTCACAGTTACTGTTTGATATCCATTTCAATTATATAGAAAAAAAGTTTTGAAGAAGTTGTATTTTTTCTCAATTGTATTCCAATATCTTAGCCTGAATTGGCGCATTAAAGTATATAAAACAATAATTATCCAACCACACTTTGATAATTGCCCAACATTTATGTATGTTTTGGACATTAACAAGATGACATCTTCACAAATGGACATAGTATCCGCAGCCTAGGTTAACCAAATCACACACATCTTCACAAAAACTTCTAAGTCGGACAATGATAATTGTATTGCGTTGTAACACAGACACGCCAATAACATTGATGTTACATTACAAACTTTAGAATTATTTTCCATAAACAAAAGACTGATATATTTGGCAATGATTTATATCTATGAAAAGGTAGATACATCTTATTTGAATTAGTTATCAACCTTCACCCGTCAAGATCATCATTATAATACCAGGACTAAAAACAATTAACTTATATCTGGAAAATTGAAGGTAAGGTCTTAACATTAAACAATTGAACTTTGAGGGTTTAATGGATTATAATAAGCTGCCAGATCATCTAAAGTCTGGGCAAACTCAATGAACTAGGCAAGAACAATAAAGGTGGACTCCAGGGCACTCTGGAATAGGAGGAAATGAAATAGCAGATGGACACTCTTTTGGAGACCGGAACCCTTTCGCGGTATATGCTCCAATGTAGTATTGAAAGAAATAAGCTAAGCTAAAAAAAAATCTAACCATTAGAAAGATCTAGTAGGGCTTAGACAATCAAAGATTCTACTGGGTGACTACAGCCCGTTAAAATCCAATGAATGTACAAGTCAAAGTAAAACTGCACTTTCAACAAAGATCTTAACGAAACATTGGCTCCTAAATGGGCACCTGAAAATGCTCAAAATAGTAAGGGAAGAAGAAAGTAGATTCTGTCGCATGGGAGAAAAATCCTCCATCCACATACTTTTGAATTGCACAGCAATTCAGAATCCTATGGCACAGCACCTTGGAGATTATTGGATAGAAGAGGGAGATTGACCTATAGCCTGCAGATATCCCAAAATTCCTCCGGGAAATAGAACAAGAATAGGTACTGAGAATTTCCTCAGGAACTAAGTAGAAGCAAGGGGGCACAATAGATCTTTTTGGTCATGGTGAATGACACTCCAATAGTACAAACATGTAAAGTCTTGTGAAACATTACAACAGTTTAAAATAGAATTGCAGAACTATCTATTTCCTAATTGAATTGATTAAATCTACTAATGTTCATTTGTTTTTCAAGATCTTTGTGGAGACTGATATGTTAAGTGAAAATGTTTTTGATTCCTGTTTGTGCAATTTTTATTCCCCTTTGTTCCCCCTTCATTCCCCTTATTTTCTAAAAACCAAAAGTATTTAATAAATGTGGAGATAAAAAATAATAATAAGAGATATTTCAACTTTAAAATAGCTTTCATGTCTTCTAATGGCATATCTCCCCCTATAATCGGAAATATAAATAAATATTAACAAAACATTTGAATTGACAATTTGAAAGTATTCAGGATCGATATTAGCATGTTAGTAATCTTGGTAGTTCGAATGAATGAATCAGACGAATAGGTCCAAAAGTGACAGTTGATTGTGTAACCAAACTTGAACGTTATGGTTCAAAATGTCGTTTCAGTATCCGGTCGGAATCCAATGTCACTAGAGGGTGACGTTTAACAAGAACTTTTCCAATCAATCCGAACTGCCAGATATTTTCGTTATTGATGGAACGTCTGATTTAAACTCTCTCCCCCTTTTGGAATGAACGGGAAGTATTCAGGAAAGTTTTAGGTAAACATAGAAAAGTTGCGACTAAACGAATCTTTAATTTCCCATCAAGGTACAGTTATGCGGGTTATTTTCATGTGGATATTTATAAATTTGTTTTTTATTGATTTATCGACTCCATAGAAAGCCTTTGATCGAATTTTTTAATGTTTCAATATTGCATTCTGCAAGTCTGTTAGTACTATGAATTTCTGAAAAATGAATGGTTCATTGCATCTAAAAATAAAATAGTGCATCATATTTGCATTTTGTTCATAGCTCTTGCTGGTATGGATAATTTTGGATAATATTTCATCTCCATTGGATTAAAATATTCAGCCCAACGTTCAAACTACATCACACAGGCTATGTATATTATTCAGAGGCAGTCCCCTAGTTTCCGTTCAACAGACGGCGTTCCGTTGAAAATACCTACACAACCAAACCGAATATATCGGTCATTGTCTCGGATAGATCTCAGACCACATTACTGATTGTTCTAGCGGAAATTCAGCAAGTTTGAAGCGCCATTATGGCTGGAAGTCTTTTATTTCAGTTGAATTGTTACATCGAGTATTTTATTGTTAACTTCAGTTATCACAACTGAAAAGGTTATCAAAATTAACGTTCACAAACATTTAGGAATATGTTTCTGATATAATTTTGAATACAATTCGGTACCTATACAAAAAGAAATACGCTACGAAAATCAAAATAGGGTACAAGCATAAATTTTGCTATTGGTGGGTATTGACGCTTTATCAGGTCTCCTAACACCTTGCATGTCTATTTTTTCAAAAAAATATAAACTTCACTCTTAAAACGACTTTTAAAATCATAAAATTTGAAAGTCCGCTAAAACGCGCTTTACGTCATAAAGATGGCTGCCCCATAGCATTTGCTTACGTTCTTATTCGTTTATCACGCTCTGAGTTCTTGTGAAAGAATCAACCATAAATACATCATTTTCTAACGACCACACATCGAAATATGGTTGGTGAATATTATATAAATAATACATAGTTTAAATCGTACTTACTATAATGCTTTAACTTCTCTTATTTCCTCTGCATTAAAGCAGCTGTTTGACTTCATAAATTCAAGCAGCATAAATGAGTCTACTTTGGGCAAGTTATCAGTTTGTGCTTTTACAAAACCTTCGCTAGCCATATCTTTACTCAGAAAATATGAAAAAATCGTCACTGAACATGAACTAGTAAATGAAATATACCTATTCTCCCAAAAGTTTAAAAATATCCTCGGAAATATCGAATATTTATGTCCACTTTCCACTTTACGTTGACTTTAAGAAATAAAAAAAAGCACACACAAACACGTAATGGTCTCGAACAAACGTATAAATGATATTTTTACGTCGATGGAGCAATTAATAGTTGATTAAAATACAATATAAACACACAACTACACATAACCTAATGCAATACCGGCCATATTGACATAAGTAAACACAAGAGATATTACATCACACGTATTATAGGTAGCGTTCGGAAATCCTCGGGTTGTGGTCGGAAAGTGCATTGAAATCTGAATTTTATTTTGAAATTTGGGAGTAATTTCCAATGGAAACTGGTTTATTGCCTATTATTAGTAATCTTTGATATCATATTTACTATTAAAAATTAATATCCAGGTAAAATATGAAATATGCGTGTACTCTATTACAATAATAAGTGAAAGCCCACCACATTTTCATCCAAAACATATGGAATGCCGAATCAAGATATCTCATGACTTATGATCCTTCACTAAGAGTAGCAAACTCATCCCCAAAACAGATTGTTATACTCCATGGAGGCGAGGTTGAACGGAGACGAGTAGTCGAGTATATGGGTCTGACTCTAGAGTTTGTGGGTCTGAAATTTGATTATATCCTCCACATCCAATATTTCCAGCTGGTATTACGCAAGCAGGTTAATGTAGACGTCTCTTTCTAATACATGTACTATTTTTTAGTGCAACTCTGGTCCTGCGCTTGATTAATCTTTTAAGTTATCCGTAGCTCAATATCTGTCTGATAAGTAGCTAGTGCTTTTTAAAACTATTAGCATTTTCATAATTCTTGATGGGGAAACTTTTAATACCTAGTCAAACCGCTTAACTTTTTAATTGGCATAAAGTAATCCACAGTTTAAGAGGAAAGCAGAGGCGTAAGAATAAAGGTCAGGAGTTAAAAGAGATAAATAATGAAATACTCCTGATTACATTTGAAAATTGAATTATATAGTGAGTTTATTAGAAGTGTATTAAAAGTTGTTGCACTATATTGGTTGACACTGGTATATGATAATAGCGTAGCCAAACCCTTTACCATTATTTGTTTGACCAATTTTATCAAACAAACTGATGAGCAGTCTCATACGAAGAAAACACTGGTTAGGATAATATATGTTTATGGCAAAAATTGGACTAAAAACTGGTGAGCACACCGTTATTCGTTTCCTTGCTAAAAGTTACGTTTTAAGTTTAAATATAAAGAAAGATATTAATAAATACTTTAATGAACAATAATCTGTTGTTTGTTTCCCAACCATTTATTTATTTGTTCATGAAATTCTTACAAAATAAAATTTCCAAAAAACCATGATAATTATCAAACTAGAAACCTGGGATTCCTATCAGTTTTTAATATATTTTTCAAGTTTTTGGAAAAGATATTTCAGTCGAAGATCCCAGAGCGATAAAACATAATTTATTTTGAAATAGATGAAATGTTAGGTTCTCAGTAGCATCTCGTGTTCTTTGAATACCTGTGTGTTTGTGGAGTTAGCCTAAGGTCACCTAGGCAGGTATTAGGTGAGTAAGGTAACTAAAAATAAGAGTTGCTTCAGCTCAATTTGTATGTCTGATTTTCATATATGTTTTGTAGAATAATATTCTGGAGTATTATCATAAGTGCCAGACCAAACCTTTTGTCAGACGCTTTAAAGCTCCACAAAAAAATAAATGAACTTAATTTATTTTTACATAGGTATCTGACTTTCGAATATGTTATCAAGACAACTATTACTAAGTTATATCCCGTTAGTCAGACCAACTGTGATGATCGAACAGTAACTCCTATTTTTAGTTACCTTTCTCACCTGATACCTGCCCAGGTGCCCTTAGCTAGCACCACAAACACACAGGTATTCAAAGCACACGAGATGCTACTGAGAACCTAACTTTTCATCTATTTGAGAATCGCAGAATCATACAGACTAGAACGAAGGAAATCAATAATTCCGGAGCAAAGCGGCTTTAGAAAACAGAGAAGCACCATTGACAACATAATTGATCTAGAAAGTGATATACATGAAGCCCTCGCGAATAAACAGAAATGTCTAGCCATATTTTTTGACATAAAAAAAGCCTTGCAGATACAATATAACAATATACTGAACACATTAAAACAGCGAGATATAGATGGCAACATGCTAGCATTCATAGAAAACTTCCTCTACAGAAAAACGTTCAGAGTTAGGGTAAATGGTATAACATCAAACGAAGAAATACATCAAAACGGTACTCCTCAGGGATCAGTAATTAGCCCTACCCTACTTCTTCGGAAATAGTGCCATATCACCACCATGGCTACTTAATCATCCTTGCATAGATAAATCCCTGATAATTCACAAAAAAAATGAAACTCCCGCTTGCATCATAAAACAAGCTTTCCACACCCAACTAAATCAGTATCAAGAATACTACTGTATCAAGAATACTGATGCCTCGAAAACTCCAAATGGCGTCGGAGCTGCAGTTATTACCCCTGACACAAAATTAACTTTTAAACTTTCAAACTTCAA